>CABHPH010161401.1:0-22208 GCA_902168325.1 Peromyscus nudipes | reverse complement strand
GTGTGTGTGTGTGTGTGTGTGTGTGTGTGTGTGTGTTTGTATGTTGGGTAGTATGAGTGCACATTGGCTTAAGTGTGACAGAGGACAACTAGCAGTTTTTTATTCTTTCTTTCTGCTATGTGATCCTGGAGAAAAACCTCAGGTCTTCAGTCTTGGTGGCAAATACTTTTACTCAACAAAATATCTTGTTAACCCTTTTATTATTTTTTGTATTACATGTTGTTTGGCCTGAACATGTGTCAGTTATGTGCCTGGTTTATTAAATTCTGTAAATTCATATAAGGAGCTACCTATTTGTATCCAAAAACACCATTTTTCTTTTTGTTACTCATTGTCCATGGCTCTTAAAATCTTTCCACCCTCTAATGCATTGAAATTCGTGGACCTTGGGAAGACATATACCTGACAGAGTGTTGGTATCTGGAGTATTCAAAGAATTCAAAAAAATCAAAAAATAAAGATGTTTGTTTAAAGACAGAGAACTAAACAGAGACTTCTCAAAAAATAAAACACACATGGCTGAGAATTTATATATATATTCAGCATCCCTAGCTAATAAGGAAATGGAATTAAAATCTACTTTGAGATTTCAATCATCTTACCAAGATTAAAATGGCTAAGGTCCCCCTTCCACAAATAAAGGACAACAAATGTTGGTATATATACAGTGAAAGATAAATACATAATACTGATGATGAAAGTGCAGACTTTTGCCTCAACTATGATAATCCAAGTGTCTTTTGTTTTTTCCTAAAAGCTAAAAGTAGATATAACAATTCATCTAGTTTTACCACTTTTGGCATATCCCCAATGGACTTTATGTCCTACTTTAAAATTATATGCCCATTCATGTTCATTGTTGTTCTGTTCTAGGAAATGGAAACAGCTTTTAAGTCCATCAACTGATAAACATGTAATAAAATTTTGGTACAACACGTAGTGGAAGATTATCAAGAGCCTGCATGGGTCTACACCAGGTCCTTTGCATATATGTTATGATAATTACTAGCTTGAAGTTTTTGTGGGACTCCTAAAAGTGGGAGTGGGGGTATAAAAGACTTTTTCACTTGCTCTTGGGACCTTTTCCTCCTATTGTGTTACCTGGCCCAGCCCTGACATAAGGTGGGTTTGTGCCTGATCTTATTGTATCTTGTTATGCTGTGTTCACTTGATATCACTGGGAGTTCTGCTCTCTTCTGAAGGGAAATGGGGGAGGAGTGGATCTGGAAGAGAGAGGAAGTTGTGGGAAACTAGGAGTGGAGTGAGGGAAAACTGCCGCCAAGATGCGTTTTATGGAAGAATAAATTTTAAAAAAGAAAAGTATAATTTTTTCAAGTAAATGAATGGAATTGGAAGAACGTTCCAACAAAAGGAACCCATAACCAGAGAGACAGACACTGTAAGTTTTCTCACATTTAAAGATGTTAACCTTGAATTGTCAAATGTATGTGTTCCACTTTAACTATGCCTAAAGGTCAGGGAAATAGTGAGGGACCATAATGGGGGTGCATTTCAAGGGATGAGGGCTAAAACACGGTTTAAAAAAGAATGATGGTATTGGGAAGATTTAAATGGTTGGATGACATGACAGGCTACAAGGCATAATTTGTGATGTTTCCTAACACACACACACACACACACACACACACACACACACACACACACGCACACGGAGGATGAGAGGTTAAATGGAGTGACCTTATAGTAGGTTAATTAGATGTTCTTGCTAGATACAAGAGAATAACAATCAAAAAGTCCAGTGGCATGACTGAGTTTCCTCCATTGATATAGTTAGCAAATGAGGTCCCATTGACCAGAAACATCACAGTCATTGCCAATGTTCATGGTTACCCTAAAGAATTTCATGGTCAGTACCCATTCCTGAAGAAACCACAAACTTGAGTAATTGAATGCGGAGAAATCAAGCTGTTACTAACCTGGAAATGTCATTCACCCTGTTAAGCTTTCATAGTGTTTGAAGATGCTATGTATACAACCAAAGTATAAAATGAATACTGTAAGCTACATTAATGAGCAGAATGCTTGTGCTATAGTGGTACAGACATGATAAGAGTTACCAGACATTTTCTAAGTAAATTTAAGTTTAAACTTGCAAGTTAAAATCTTTATCTAGCACTGATAAAAGGGACATGAATCTGTGACTAGACAGGACAGGAGTCCCACAGGAAAATCTGCTACTATTAATTTGCTAAAAGGACACAGCTTAAACTGACTCCTAGTGACTTTTCATGAAACACATGTATTTTTTACATCTTTCAATCCTTATTAGAGACAGTTCTTTTTTAAATAGATGGGTATTAGTATAGAGATCCACATATGTTCAACATATTTCAAATAATAGATTATAGAGTGCCCAGTCATATATGGAAATCTATACAAGCAAGAGCTTTTGGAAGTTTCTGGAACTTAAAGAGTTTTAGGACCTAAAAGAGATTTCAGATATTTCTGGTAATTTTACAAGGTAGTAGTTTGCATGTGCAAATCTCTGGAAAGGCCTAGGGAAATACAGAATAAACATTAGCTATCTGCCATCCTCTGAAGTTTTTGCACTTTCTATAACCCTAGTATAAACGTTGTAAAAAACATTTCAGAATTGCCGATGTTATGGTTTTAGGACAGCAGCATTGTCCAGAAAAAGAAAATGCTTTGTCACTCATCTATACCAATTGCTGAAAACAGTGAGGAAGATTTTAATTTCATTGTAAGAATGTAGCACTTTTTAAGCTTTTATTTTTTAATCTGAATGTTCAAAATCAAGAAGCAAACTCATAAAATGCCACAGTTCTTGGGAATATATTCATGGATAGGTGTCTTCCAGACTACATATATATATATGTGTGTGTGTGTGTGTGTGTGTGTGTGTGTGTATCAATTTACTATATATTGATTTTTGGAATGATAAAAACATCTATTAGACACAAAAGGAAAATTCTTGATTGCAACCTATCAGCTTAATGGCAGCCTTTTACAAATACCACTCATTATACCATTGACTATGCTGACCTAAGTGAAAATAGAGGTGTGAAGATTTAGAAGACTCATGACATCCTTATCAAGACAATGTTGATATAATCACTGACACCTTCAGATATAGGAAAGAGGAAAGTATTTCTAGGTTTATTGTATGCTGTATGTATGAAAGATAATTTCACAACAAAGTAACATGTACTTTTAAGGTACAACTTAACTTAAACTAATATAATAGGAAGTGAGTAGAACCAAAAAAAATCACTGGGCAGTTGCAGAACAATCTTTAATATTAGTGATATGCTTTGCTTGTGTTTCACATTCACCTACCTTCTGTCCCCTAAAGCTTAATGAACAAGGTACAATCTCATAAAGCTTCATTATACCATGAGCCACTGCATATTTTTTGTTTCACTTTCTTTTGTCTGCCAATAATCTATCCTCCTTCCTTCAAAAAGCAGTAGGAATTCTTTCAACTTTCTGTAGGATGAGACAACATGAAATGTAGACATAAAAATAAAGGATTAACCAGAGTAAGGTTATTTAAAAATGTTCCTTAGGATGCAATTCAACTTTTAGAACCCAATATTTTTGGTACTTTTTTGTAAGTTTTACTGAGGAAGATAACAAGAAACTGTATAATCTAAAGAAAGATGTCTGCTAACATAGGAAATCACTGGCAGGAAATAGATCCTCATTAGTTATCTTTATATTTTATACCAAGAATTTTCATTCAGGCTTCTCAATGTCAACTTTTTCTCTCTATGATGTCTATAGAACATCAGAGAATACATCATGTGCATTTTATATTTTAGTACAATTAACAAAGTACAAAACCAAGTAAATAAACTGAGTCCAGGATTGTTAAACTCTGTTCTTATATTTGGATATCATATTTTAGTATTAAAAATAATTTATTTTTATTGATAAAATAGATCAAACAATGACAGCTGACCATTATTATGAATATAGTATATTAATTTAATAAGAAAGAAAATGTTTAATTAAAATTTGTAAATTACAGAAAGTCTTATTTATATAGGAATTTTGGATTTGAAGCCTCCTCACGAGTTAAAAGCCTAGTTGTTCATTTTTGGAGTCATTATGAGGAGTAGAAATTTTAGAGTGAGACAGAGTACAAGAGATATGTCCATTATAGGAAGATATTTTGTCTTAGGTCCCTCTTTCACTGTATTTCCTGTCTACCATGAGTTGAACAGCTCTTCTTTACCTATCAAACCTGTTCACCATACTTCCTTCCATGGATCTAGAAACACCTGGGCCTAGCCACTATGGGCTGTAAACCTTGAACCAGATCCATAAAAAAATCTTTCCTCCTTATAAAATGTTATGTCTTGTGTTTTCACTTCTAAGGAAAACTAATGAGAGTAATATTTTATTTCTATGATAAGAATTTTAAGTCTGTTGAAAATCTACCAGAGATTGGCACCTCAGGAAGATGAATACCACTGACTACAATGTAGATACTCAGGTCATTTCCAGTGTAATTTTAGAGATAGATAATAAATGTATCATGACAGAAGAAAACAAGTTGGAGTTACTTTAAGAAAGTGACTTATTTTATTGCTATTTTTTTTACAACAGAATTCAAGTAAAATTTTATTTCAGTCAAAGGAGGTAATTAGTGTCTCTTTTACCTATCCATTTTTATTAATATACATGCAAAAGTTTTTAGAGAAAAGTTAAAAGCATACTATTGGGGTAATGAAGAACACTGTATGTGATCTAAGTGTCATGCAACTAGTAATTCATTAAATGCAGCTATATCACCAAAATAGAATTCTACTCAGCCACAAAGTCAAGTCCTGACCAACACTCAACACTGACAGGTCTCAAGAGGATCATTCTGCCTAAAAAGCATATACGGCATTCTTGAAATTACAATATTCTAAAATTGATTAAAGTTAATGATTGCAAGAGTTTAAGGACAATCGGAGACAGGATTTGACTATAGCTACAAAGTATAGATTCAGGAAACTTTCATGTATCTTACTGTTGTAAGGCATATTCATTAGAACATTCCTTCTAAACTGCAACATTTTCTCAAGAGGGAAAGTGAGGTTTATCAGCCACGAGTGGTAAAGAAAAGGTCATATATCTGAAAGAACAGAAATTTCAAAGATTTTTGAGGACTATTACCCATTAGTATAAAAAGGCATAATCAGTTTCTGCACATGGAGACTATGACCAGCCAAACTTTGGAAAGATGTTCACACTGAGGAGCTGCCTGAACATCTCAGGAAGGGAGAGCTCTATGGATGCAGGGTTTTCAGGAATCACCACTCACGTTGGTATGGGCTTTCCAGTGATGCACTGCTTTTAAGTTTTCACTGCTCCTGGTAAGTAACTCCCCAGGCAAACTGTTTTTCATTACTTTTGACTGTCACAGAATTCTTTTCTGTGGTAAATAGACCCATGTATTGTATATCACCAGGAAATTCTCACACACACCACTTGTGATTGTCTTCAGATTAATTGACTGATATAACAAAATTACATACGTATATACATACATACATACATACATACATACATACATGCATACATAAAACTATGTAAGACATGAAACAAAAGTAAGAATGGTGTTAATAAAAGATGTCAATAATTCCCTAATTTTAATATTATACTACAGTAAGACAGAAGCTACCACTGCAAGAAATTTAGAAAGAGTACTAAAGAACTCTTAATAGTTTGTGTGCATGCACATGTAAATTAAAATGTGTCTTCATATGCATATATGCACATGTAAGTTGAGGGCATGGCTTGACAAGAATGTCTTCTTTGATCATTCTACATCTGATAGTTTTGAGAGAGTACCTCTCACTGAAACCGAAGTTCATTGTTTTTCTTTAAAGTGAGGTACAATCTTACGTTGCTGATCCTAGAATTTTTATGAATGCTAGGGGTCTGAACTCAGCTCTTTATGCTTACAAATACCTTTAGCAACTGAACAATAATGGCAGACTGTCTTCATATTTGTTTATTTGTTTATCTTTTAGACAGTGACTTGTTATATAGTCCTAACTGGCATAGAGTTTACTATGTAGGTCATATTATAGTCATTTCAACATTAAAAGATCAAGACAAAAAAAGCATGGATTTATATTAAAAAAAAGTAAGTGTGACTATCATATTTTCCTAATAAACAAACATTATTCTTAGATATGCTTATCATACATGAACTACACAGTTACTGCAATGTCAAAAGAACCTCAACTGTTACATTGTTTGAACCGGAGCCATCATTTACAAAATTAAAAATTACCAAAAAGGATTCATGATTTTTAATTTGCCTAGAATAACATGAGTGGTGTTTTCAATATTAATTGAAAAAGAGAGTTGACATGTATAATTTGGATGACTGAATAAATGAATTTGTAGGTAAGTCAGAAAATTTATTCAATCAAAATGTCATATTATTGCTAATAAATCTTAAATATTGTTATTATGCAGGAATATCTTTCAATGTATATAACATTGTTAATCAAGAATCACAATCCATTTTAATTTGAAATATTCTTAACACAGGAAAAACATTTTCATTTAATTATAAATTAAAAGGATAAACATAAATTAGAGAAAATAGTAAGATTCAACAATAAGCACAAACCTAGTTCAAGTGTAAAATTACTAATAATTTAACAAAAGCATGAAGAAATGACATACATAATATTCAAAATTTACCAACCTTTGTGTGTATTTCACAAACTTTAGAAAAATGCTGTGATTTATCTATTTTGATCAAGCTTGGGTATAACACAACTCTTAGCTCCCCACTGTTAAAAGCTAAGCAAAGGAAGTGCTTAGGTCTAACTTTTTTATCTGTGCTACTAAAACTTTATGATGCCATCTAAGCACACCCAGGATTAGCATTACAACTTTAGAACTGCTTTTGTTCCTCCAATCTGTATCTACCCTCTTTCTTTCTTACAACTTTAAACTGAGCAAACTTAGGAATTTGTTTCCAAATGATCATGCTCAAGCCCACGCTACCCCATAATGAGCTCTTCTAAGTAATTATGCGCTCTCCAAATAAAATCATTCTTCTTCTTCTTCTTCTTCTTCTTCTTCTTCTTCTTCTTCTTCTTCTTCTTCTTCTTCTTCTTCTTCTTCTTCTTCCTCTTCCTCTTCCTCTTCCTCTTCTTCTCCTTCTCCTTCTTCTTCTTCTCCTTCTTCTTCTTCTTCTTTTTTGAAACTGCTTTACAAATAGCTCCTATTTTGACCTGATAAAGATAGAAATTTCTTGAGTCATTTATCTCTTCTCTAGGAGTGTTTATGTTTTGCTCTCAACAACATGTAAAGCTATTTCCTTCAACTGAGCCATGGAAGAGTTATCTAACTCTTAAAAGACATGGACTTCAACCTCTGTAGAGCTATTCAGTGAGAAATGTGGTGTTATTGTGTTCCCCAATATATCATGAACCCTAATAAATTTATTTAGAGTCAGAGAACAGCCACTAGACAGACATAGAGGCCAGAAAATGGTGGCACACACACCTTTAATCCTAGCATTCCAGAGGCAGAGATCTGCCTGGATCTCTGTGAGTTCAAGGCCACACTGGAAACAGCCAAGCACGGTGACTTAGGCCTTTAATCCCAGGAAGTAATGGCAGGAGGCAGAAAGGTATTTAAGGTGTAAGGATGAGGAACTATAGCCTGGTTAAGTTTTCAGGCTTTTGAGAAGCAGTTCAGCTGAGATCCATTTGGATAAGAACACAGAGGCTTTCAGTCTGAGGAAACAGGATCAGCTGAGGAATTGGCAAAGTGAGGTGACTGTGGCTTGTTCTGCTTCTCTAATCTTCCAGCCTTCACCCCAATACCTGGCTCCAGGTTTGATTTTATTAATAAGACCATCTAAGATTCATGTTACAGAGAAACAAAATTTTTATATATTATAAATTTATAATTCTGAGTTATATTCATAAAATTATAAGACATTTTAGATTTTCTTATTATCCTTCACTAGTTTTATTTGATAGTGTTCAGTATGTCATATTTCATTCAAATGTGTGGGTATAGTTTTTATATGTGAAAATGAATTATAAATTATCCACAATAAACTTACAACCTTTTGAAGACAGAATTACAGCAACTGGACAAAATGAATAATACAATAAAAAATACAAAAAACTTTGAGCTCATAAATGTCTTTATGAGACTAGATAAGAATATTTCAGAGGCACACATTGGGTGTTTGTTACATAAAAAGAGAAATGACACCAAGGTTTATTCAAAGGTACAAAAGGCATAGCAGGCAGAGTCCTAGAACGAAAGACTGGAACTAATGGCCATGCTATGGAAATAATTTCTAGGTTAAATTTTTCCCTAAACCATGAACTCTTATGCTCCTCCTCAATGGACAATAGTTCTATCACAAGTACTTAGTCCTGTTCCACTGTTGTGAGTGGAATGGCTGAGGCTGATAACTCACCTCTTTTTCCCTCATTCAGATCTTTAACTGTGTTTTATGTGTACACATATTCTGATGAACCTAAATACACTCCCCAAATAATCAAAATATTTGCCAATTGGATTAGAAAAGACGATTATTGAATTATGACTATGTTAGGAATAAATTATAGGGTTTAATGCCATGATAGGGCAAGCACAATTGTAGGAACTTGTACAAATGATACCTTAAATTCAGCTGTTTCAGCAACCCCTGACAAGCAAACCCATGGTTTTCTCTGTTGATGTATATCAATATTTCAACAAATTGCTCATTTGATTTATTAACATCTCTGCCTGAAATGAATAACAAAACTGTGTAGTAGTATTCTCTAGGACTGCAACGAATAGGCTTCTTTATAATGCTATTTTCTCTCTGTGACACAAAAGTCCTCCATTATTTTGTGTGGCCAAGCTTGTATATGAGGAACTACAAAGCATGCCTTTAATGATCACTATATCACAAATAGGACCAATGATCTCTAGAGGAGTAATCAAGCTCATATTGGTCATGTCTTACTATAAATAATGGTATTAAATACTGTATTTAATTAAAGATAATTGTAAATAAAGTTAATTGAAGAGATTTGCACAATAATGAGTTGCTAGTAGCCATGTCACAGGAACAGCAAGTGGCAATTGAGGTTCTAAGGTAAATTCACCAGTAGAAAAACTCTCTGATGGGTATTGATCTTGTTAAGCAAGGTAACAAGGCTACAGACTCTGGAATATCTTTTGTCTCTTCTGTACCTTTACATGTTTGCTGTTATAATCTGTCCCTTGTATCTAACATGGGGCATATGGGTGTGGGGAGTCCCCCACTGCCTGTATTGTGGTGTGTTTATCTCATGAGACATTCTGATCTACTGGGCACTTTTATCTGTGGATTTTCAGGAAGATGATTCCCCCTTAAGCTGTATCATCTAACTAAAACAGAGTTTTGATGAATAAAATAAAGACTAGGCTATAAAGACCTATGAGTTCCACTTAAGAGCTACTTTACATCACAGCTCAGATTTAGATTTAGGAAAACATTTGAGTCCAGGAGACAGGTTGGCTCAAATTCCTTTAATCTTAATGCTGAGAAATGAAGTCACAGGTTTTATGTCCACAATTAGATAAAACAGGCTTCAAAATAGCTTGAAGTTAGATCAGATGCCTTGCTAATTGTTTTTAAGTCCCTGAATAACAATCTGTATTTTCACAAGCACATAGCTGAGTTGTCTGGTTAGGTCATAAATACAAAATAGCCCAATTATTGCTAGGTTGACAAATGATTTGTTCCTTGCATCCATTCCTGACCTCAATTTGTGAAAATAAATTCTGACTAGTCTGGGCTACAGAAAGTAATTTGACTCTCTCCCCCAAAAATAAGGACTATAGGTTTTCTTTTGATAATCAGAAGTCATAGACAGGACAAAACAAGCATTTCAAGATTTAAATGTCACAGTACCATAATATTGTGCAAATTACCAGCTGAGCTGATACTGAAATATATATAGTACTTGACCCTGATCTAGAGAATCTATGACACCCTTAGTGTCTTTTTGTTTGAAATCTGGTACTCACCAGAGAACTCTGTCAGACAACTCTGAGATCTAAAAATAATTCAGGATTTATGATTCCTGATTGCAGAGTGTTAGTTAGAAATACATAATAGTGAGTTAGTTTAATTTGCCTGCTTGAAAGAATGCAAGGGCAAAATTTGAAGTGGCTATACACTCAGATAAGTTGCAAGTACACAATTTTCTCATTTTCTTAGTCTTCTCAGAAGTTTAGGTTTATGATTACTTTAAAATTCCTTGTATGGTTACCTCTTAAGATAGATAATAAAATAATTGATTCTTTCTTTATAACTACAATTTGCAGTCTGTCAACAAAAGGTTGGTTGAGAAAGTGTGTTCTTTGCTTGCTCTTGACAGGCTACTTAGATATATTGCATGAGAGGTGTCAAGATGATTCTTTTTAAAATTTATTTCTTTACCTATGGTATGTAACCTCTTTATGACTCTTGTGTTGCCTGAAAGGTTATGTTGGGGTATTTAAGTGGTGGAGGGACAGGGAACAAAAGAGAGAACAACATGAGAGAATAAAGAAAGGAACCATCAAGAGCATGTGTGTCTTCATTTTTCCCTAACCCTCAGAAATGTCATAGCTTTGCTGATGCTGTGGAATTCCCATTGAGGTGTGTATTCTACCATAGAGCCTGGACCCCCAAGGCAGTGTTAATGATTTTTTTAATATTTTTAGGTAAATTGTTTTTCTTGAATATATATATATATATAACATTGTCCATTTATTTTATGTGACACTTAACATATGCAATTTTCTTGGTGTATTTCTGTAGCCTGCGTTGTATATACTCCTCACCATGCTTTAATTAGTTTAGAGACAAAAGAGCAATTAGGCAGCAACTGATGCTTGATCTTTTAGAATTATTAGCAAAATTTTTTGGTCACAGAAACATTTTGAGACATGCTAGAGTAGTGACCTAAATGGAATGAAAAGTGTGATGCTGATTAGGCAAATAAAGAAAGATATCACTGCTCTGCATGAGTCATTACCTACCCATTTAATAATGTTCTTGGGCATTACTCACTGATAGACTTTTGTCAGTGACTAATTAGAAGAATACAAATAAAAGGGCAAACAGAACTCATAATTAGTCCAATTTGATGACAATTTTCCTTCAGAAGAAAATGGAAAAGGTAATATTTGAAATTAAAAAATAAATGATACCTTTGTAAAAGTCATTAAGAAGTCTTACCAAAGAATGGAAATTTTGTAATTTCTAGAATATAACTAAAAACCTTTATTGTCATCTTATTTTTTTCATGTATTCACATATGACTTTATTTGCCACAATTTCTGCATTACCAGGCTCTATCATTGCATATGTAGCCAAAACATAATAAGAATTAAATATTCTTCATGATTAGGTCCTAAGCAACACAGGAGAAAGTGTTGGATGATATACTCATTGGTTAAGATAAAGAATAAAGAAAAAAAAAAGGTCAGACATCATCTTGAGTCTTTAGCAAAGCTCCTCGCATCTTGCTGTACCTGTTTCCTCTTTGATGTATCTATCAATGAGACTTAGAGTCAGGTAGAATTTGGATGTTTCAAAGCAAGCCAAGTCTACACTGACAATTCTAGGCTTTAATATATTCTGATTATTGTTTCGCCTTCCTCCCTCCTCCCAGTTCTTCCCCAGTTGCTGTCCAATATGGATTCACTCTCAGTCTTTCTATCACTAGAAAACAGTTTTCTAAGGATTAATAATACAATGTAATATAATATATAGTAAATGCAATACAAAAACTAACACAGTGGAGTTGAGAAGGACAACAGAAGGATAAGAGACCAAGAGAAGGCATAAGAAACAAGGAGTGTTCTTTTGCACACTCAGGAATCCTATAAAAATAATAAACTGGAAGCTGTAACATATATGCAAACAACCTAGTTTAGATATATTCATATATTCACCCTGTGCATGCTGTCTCAGTTTTCATGAGTTCATATGAACGTTGATTCTGTTTATTTAGAAGGCCTTTCTTTCTTTGTGTTCTCCATCCTCTCTGACTTCTATGCTTCTTCTGCATACTCTTTCACAATTCTCTTGACCTCTGAGGGGAGAAATTTGATGGCAACGTCTCATTTAGTTTAAGTATTCCTAGGTCTCTCACTCACTGTGTAATGTCTGGCTCTGGGCCTCAATATGTGTTCTTATCTGCTCTAGGAGGAAGCTTCTCTGAAGATGGCTGAGCAAGGCATTGATCTATGAGTACAGCAGAATGTCATTTGGAATCATTTTATTTATATGCTCTTTTTGTAGGACAGCATTACTTTGTTTTATCCTAGGTTCCTGGGCTATGCAGTCTCAGGTTCTGGGTCACCCAATAAGTGTCAGGTAGGGGTTCAATCTTTTGAAGTGGGCCTTAAGTCAAATCAGATATTGCTTGGCTTCTCCACAGGCTTTGTGTCACCATTGCCCTAGCATATCTTGCACGTAGGACGTCATTATAGATCACAGGGTTTGAGGATGTGTTAGTGTTTACATTTCTTTTGGTAGCCTGCAGAGTACCTTCTTGTACAAAAGATGCTATAACATAGGGATAAAGCTCTATATGGTGTCCCAGATGGATGCTTTCGGTTCAATGAGTTGTATAGGTGTCTTCAGGAATGAGGCTTTGCTCTCAGTTTGGAGAGAGAAATAGTTTTGAAATCAATCTGGATTGGTTGGCAGATCCTATGGGACCACTTTGGCCAATAATTCAATTAGGTGTAACCAAATCCACTTACTGGAAACTTCATTTCATGACAGGAAATATCTAATTGAGGCTCTGTCTCTCCATTATTAAGCAATTTCATTTAAGTTGCCTTCTTATGTGTATATATTTTAAAAAGCTTCTACTGTATTAGGTGACCATACTACCTCTCAAATGGATCTTAATTTTATCTGTCTCTCCCAATATTTCCTCCCCTTTTCTCAGCTTCCCTTACCCTACCTCCTTGGTCCTCTTATTCTACCCTCCAATCCATTTATAGCAATCTCTTCCATTTCTCTTACTTAGGGAGTTCTCTCTATCCCCCCTAGTCACTTATCCTATCCCTCACCTCTGTTCTACATGATGTAGCTTGGTTATCATTTTTATTTAACAGCTAATATCTATGTATAGGTGACTACATACCACATTTGTCTTTATTGGCCTTGGTTACCACACTTAGGTTGATATTTCTAATTCCATCCATTTACATGTGAACTTCATTCTTTTAACAGCTCTATTGTGTAAATGTACCACATTATTTTTACTCATTCTTATATTGAGGGATATTGTTGCTGGAGAGCTTCTCTCCAGCTCCCAAGTCCCGCCAGTCTCCAGCTCCCAAGTCCCGCCAGTCCCTGGTTCCCTGACCGAACCCATTCATAAAATGAACATACAGAGGCTTACATTATTTAAACTGCTTGGCCATTAGCTCAGGCCTATCATTGTCTAGCTCTTACTCTTATATTTAGCCCATTTCTATTAATCTCTACTTTGCCACGTGGCTCGTGGCTTACCGGTACTTTACATCTTCCTTCTCCTCGCTGCGGCTCCAGCCAGTCTCCCCCTCTCACCTTCCTGTTCCTTCTCCTCTCTTCTCTGTTAGTCCCGCCTATACTTCCTGTCTGGCTACCGGCCAATCAGTGCTTTATTGATACAGAGCGATATCCACAGCACTTCCCCTTTTTTCTTTTTCAAAAAGGAAGGTTTTAACTTTAACATAGTAAAATTACATATAACAAAACAATTATCGAGCAAGAATTACAGTTACAATATTAAAGAAGATATCCTATCTATCTTATATTTATGAGTTTAAGGTTTTATATCTAACTTATCTTTTATCATAACTGAGGAAATTACAACTATCTAGTCTTCAACCACATCAAAGACCTCAGAAGGATATAATATTACCTGAGAAATGGAGAAGATGTAAGCAACTTTCGGGAGTCTTGCAGGGTAGACAGAGACAGCTGACAGCCTGGACAGTCATTCAAAGTTCTCTTGTAAAGTTGGGGCATCTGTTTTCAGCTCACAGGCCTAGAGTCTCTCAGACACTTTTCTCAGTGTCCTATAGAATGTCTGGCAGTTTCCTCTGCAAAGCAGGAACCTGAAGGACCATTTTGTCAAGCAAAGTTCAGTGGTCACCTTTCTATGGGTCATGCATGTCCAGTCAATCAAGCAGTCCAGGCAAGAACAGTTTCTTGCCCAAATGGCTATTTTTCCAAGGTGAAGATAAACTCCATATGGAGTGTCTTCGATGCCCATCCTCCTCTGAAGTAAATCCAGTGCTGCCAGGAGCAGACATGTCTCACTGTCCACAACGTCTAACTTTTTAAAACATTTTAAATGCCATATTCTGTAGGTCTTTGAAGTATTTGAAGATTACCTATCTATCTGAAATATATCTATGTATACCTAGAAGACTTAATTAACATGGCTACAAATATGATTATCATAGATGACTAATTATTAATCTATTTCTTAATTATCCATTACAATTTTAAATGAGTTACATAAACATAATACCTTAAACAAAAGTAGAAATATACATACAGTATAACAAAATCAACTTTAAGTTTGTATCAATAAACTAAAATTTATACCAATGTAAAACATTTTAAACATAAACTAAAATCTATACCAATGTAAAACATTTCAAACAAGTTGTTTTTTAAAAGTAGATTCATCAATCTATCCTTTCATCCCATCATCTCTATATCCTATATATATCATATCCCCTTTTCTTTTTCAGAAAGAGATCGCATTTATAATTAACCTGTTTTAAACAAAAATATTGGTTTTTCTCTGTCCCATACCAGAGGGCTCTTCTGATATGGGAGAAAAGAATCTTTTAACCTTTTATTTTAGGAATATATCTGGGTTTAGAGAGGGAGTGAGCCCATTCCATCTCCAAAGCCAGCTTGGTATATTTGGGAATTTGGGCGTAGATTCTCTTACTACTTCCTGCTGGAGGGGGCGCTGTACCTTATGGGGACATAAAGAACATTTTAGGATTATGGAGTAGTCCATGAGGGTGTATCATCTGAGCCAGTTGTCTTGAGATGTTCTGGATGTTGGATCATCTGGGCCATGGTGTCATTGGAGACCTCAGGTGGTCTTGGCTGGTCAAACCTGATGTATCTTAGTCTGGAACAAATCCATAGCCTCTGGCTTTCTGTGGAAACAAAAGCAGAACTTTTTTTCCAAAGCACCATATCCTTATATCCAAATTTTGAAGTCAAGGTATCTTTAAAATATACATATTGGTTTAACTCAGCTTCCTTTACAATCAACTATCTCTCTGCAGTTAAGAATCCCAAAGACAACATAATCCAGATTCTCTGTGTGATATCCATCTTTACGTGGCTTATATTTTATACTACCTTTACCGTCTCTTTAAAGACTTCATTTTTTAAAACTATCTATTTTTTTATATAACTGTATATATTCCTTTTTATCTCTCTTTGAAGCCTACGTAAATTTTTATATATATTTTAAAGCATTTAAAGTCTTGTTCCATCTGAATCTGTCTTATCCTGAATCAATTGTTTTAAACTGCAGCACTTGTAAGACTGAAACGGCTCTGTGGCTGCTGGCTCCGCCCACTTTAGCTTTCCAACGTTTTTGACACATTTTTTTCATCAGTTGTGGGAGCGATCAATTCTCAGAAATAGTGGGTCTATGCTTTTATTAAAGTAGCGTATAGCCCAGAAACCTCTTTTTTTTTTATATTAGTAAAGAGTAAATCTAGCATACAGCGTAATGTGCCGCTGGCAGACATCTCATTCTCGCCATACTGGCGGTCAAACGCGCACGCCAGGAACCCGCCAGTAGTTCAAACGCGAGTTTTGTGGTGTCTAGCTGCCCGTATGAGACATGAAGCAGGAACCTGGTTTTGGCTCTGTTTAGAATTGATTATTAAAAATTTTTAGGTTTAAGGTGGAAATTCAGGCCGTTGGGCGCCATTTGTTGCTGGAGAGCTTCTCTCCAGCTCCCAAGTCCCGCCAGTCTCCAGCTCCCAAGTCCCGCCAGTTCCTGGTTCTCTGACTGAACCCATTCATAAAATAAACACACAGACGCTTACATTATTTAAACTGCTTGGCCATTAGCTCAGGCCTATCATTGTCTAGCTCTTACTCTTATATTTAGCCCATTTCTATTAATCTCTACTTTGCCACGTGGCTCGTGGCTTACCGGTACTTTACATCTTCCTTCTCCTCGCTGCGGCTCCAGCCAGTCTCCCCCTCTCACCTTCCTGTTCCTTCTCCTCTCTTCTCTGTTAGTCCCGCCTATACTTCCTGTCTGGCTACTGGCCAATCAGTGCTTTATTGATACAGAGCGATATCCACAGCAGGATATCTAGTACTTTTTCCCATTTCTGGCTAATATGAATAAGGCAACAATGAACACTGTTGAGTAAGTGTCTTTGTGGTAGGATGAAACATCCTTTTGCTATATGGTCAAGAGAGGAATAGCTTAATATTGAGGTAAATTAATTCCCATCTTCTTTGGGAACCACCACACTGCTTACAAATCAACTGAGTTTCACAAGGCTTTATTTTTATCTGCATCATATATTTTGCAAGGATTCAAATTCAGGTGTTTGTCATAATGGTGATTGTGAGATATTGTCTCCTAGGTAGTCCAGGATTGCTTTGAACTAAAGGTAATCCTGCCTCGGTTCCCTAGTGCTGGAATTTGAAGATGAATTCCTATACCTGTCACATCAGATGGTTTTTGTGATGATATTTTGTATGTGAATGAATACACTGATTCATTAAAAAAGTCATATTATGTTTTTTTTTTTACTTTTACCATCTTGTTTTTGCATTGACTTTTGGAAATCATCTTTGCATTAGACACCAAAAATTATTCTTTATTAATTCTGTGACTGAATATAGAAAACAAATGAACATGTGCATCTTCCAGATTAAAAAAGATAAAATACAGAATTGCCAAAATCAACATTTGATTATGTGAATACATTTAAGTCCTTTTATAGTCACAGACGTAGCCAAACAAACCAGTAAGAATATGATTTCTGCTACTCTTGTGATAAAAGTTTGAAATAGTTATTATACTTAAATATCTGTACAACTTTAAATTATCTACTGTGTTGATCACTATGAAGAGTAATCTTAAAAAATTCCACCTCAGGGCTTGAAGGATAGGACAGTTTGTAAAGTGCTTGCCACTCAGTAAGGCAAACCCAAATTTGATCCATAGAATCCATGTAACAAAGCAGAAACAAGGAGCAGAGTTCTACTCCAGAAAGCACATAATAAAAGCAAGATGTGGCAGTTGCTGCTTGTAATTTCTAGAGAAGCAAGAACAGGCAGAACCCTGAGCTCATTTTCTATTCATCTTAGCCATTCAGTAAACTCCTGACCAAAGAGATTATCTCAACACCAGTGACAAAAATACATAAACAAAAATATAAACAAACTTTTTTTTTGACCTACTCTGGTGATAGGATGGCCAAACAACCTAATTGTCGTGCTAGAAACCCCATCCAATGACTGAGGGAACTGGATGCAGATATCCAAGGTCAGGCCCCGGGTGGAGCTCCAGGAGTCCAATTGGCGAGAAGGAGGAGGGTTTATGTGAGCAAGAGTTGTTGGGACCAGGGATGGATGGAATACAGGGACAAGTGGCCAAACGAATGGAAACACATGGACTGTGAACCAATGGCTGAGGGGCCCCCAATTGGATCAGGCCTTCTGAATGGGTGAGACAGTTGATTGGCTTGATCTGTTTGGGAGGCATCCAGGCAGTTGAACCAGGTCCTGTGCTCAGTGCATGAACTGGCTGTGTGAAACCTGGGGCTTAGCAGAGACCCTTGGCTCAGCCTGGGAGGAGGGGACTAGTCCTGCCTGGACTGAGTCCACCAGGTTGATCTCAATCCTTGGGGGAGTCTTTGCCCTGGAGGAGATGGAAATGGGGGTGGGCTGGGGGGAGGGGGGCGGTGCGGGAGGGGGGAGAACGGGGGAATCTATCGCTGATATGTAAAGTTGTAAAGTTGAATTATATTGTAAAATAAAATAAAATAAATTCAAAAAAAGTATAAACAAAACTAATGTAGATGGCCCCACTCAGAAATGCCTAAGATTTACCTCTGGGCTCTACACGTATGACCTGAGCCAGGATGTTTACCCACACAAATATAGACTAATGTGGAAATATACATACACATGCACTTACACAAAATCGTTCCACCTCATGTTTGTTTCTTGTAAGTGTAAGTGACATAACATATTCAGAGTAGTTACCACTAATAAGAAAACAGCAAATTGTCATTGTCTCCATGAATGAAGAAAATGATATCAAAAGGGCTACTTCTAGGAAACATTATCTTTTGAACACAAAATGGCAGCTGTACATGTGAACTCAGAGTGCTAAAACTCCATGCCCAAGACGCATGCAAGCCAAATTTCAGTATGGAACAAGGCATTGCATGCACAATCTAACCATATTAAAAAGTGATGTTATTAGCTACTGAGACAGGGAGAAATAGTTTTTTTTTTTCCTGAGAGTGTTTGTGGGTGGCAATAATTGGTCTTGATAGGTTAAAAAATGACAAAATAATTTTCTGGATAGGAAAATGGGGCATGGGTGTTGGAAGAGTTAGGTTGGTATACTTATGTACTACTCAAAGAACTAATGAAAAGATTAAAGGTATGTGAGATTAAGATATTTTAGCTCATATTTACTATAAAAACATAAATAAAAATATATCCATTGTAACAATGTGTCTACAAGATAAATATGAACGCAAAACACAAACCTCAAGCAATTCTACAATTCGTCTTATTTATTTATTCTAAAAAAGAAAAATAAAATACAATTAAGTCAAAACTAGAAAATATTTGCTCAGAAGACAATTTAAAGAGCATACATTAAAATCATAGTCAAAATTATCACAATAACCTCTGCCAAAAGTGAAGATAGTTTAAAAATATAAAGAGGTGAACTAAATATTGTTAAAAGCTTTTAGTAGAGGAGAGGAAGAGAATACGGAAAGGAATGTGAAAAAGATCAGGTAGGTGTGTGTTAGTGGCAACTATTAATAAAAATCTAGGCCACCCTGTTCTTGATATTCATAATAACACACATGTTATTATAAAATTGTTATGCCAATAAGAACTGAAATGTTTATAACATGTGTTATGAAAAATAAATCATATTCGTATAATGAGTATTGTCATAAAATAAAGCACTTCATGCTGTATTAGCAAATAAAATGACCTCCCTCACAGCATGAGATATGATACAGCTTCTGTGCTCTTGACTAAATAGCACACTCTAATTTTCTCTTGTGGTTCTTTGTCTGCTGAAAAGAAAAAGATGAATGTTGTCTAGGGCAGGAAATAACTTTTGATATCTACCAAAATTATTCTTGGTAGAAATTCAAGTAGTAAATATCTTTTTATGGATAATTCATTGATTGAATGTCTGTGTGAAGTAAATGCTTTTTAATATTCATGGCTAATTTATATCTGTGAATATTTTATTAATTTCTGTTTAGTTTGGAATAATGAAATTATAATAACATAGGTCCCAGATACTTCACATTAATAAATCCTTAACAGTAATTCAGTGACAATTATATGAATTTCACCCAAAGCTTTCTTGATAGAACAATATAATATGCAAAATTCTAATTCCGAAATTCAGGTAAAGAGGCATTTGACTCATTTTTACTTAAATAATTTAACATATCTCTCAGTGGAAGCACATTCATCATGTTTAACACTTTATATCAAATCATTTGGTTTTAGAAACCAAGAGTGCTCTTCAGTAGCAGGACTCTGGTACTAAAATTGAGTTTATTCTTCTGTCTGAGACAGATACATGAAATTTGAGTGTTTTTCATTCCTTAGACTTTTAAATATTTATATTAAGTCTTTTTAAATTTAATTCAACAGACTTCTATTAGTTCTTTGAGAGCTCCACATATTTTTAATCATGTTCATACCACCTATTCTTCCCAGATGTAATCCCCCCTGCAAACTTTTGTGTACTATCTTTTTTCAAGATAAATTTGTCATGTTCAAATATTCTTCCACTACATCATGGTCATCAGCAATGGCTACATTCTTAGAGAAAACTCTCTTCCCCTTCCAACAGCTAAGATTTGCCACTCTTCATAACAATGGATAGAATTGTGTGTCCAAGCCCCTGCCCTTGTGATGATTTGGACTGGCATGGGTTTGCACAAATTTTGTATATGCCACAAAAGCCACTGAGAATTCACATGTGTAGCTGTCCTGTTGTATACAGATGATAAAATTTCCTTGTCATCATTCACTACCTCTAGTTTCTGTACCCTTCCTTCCTCGTTTTCTGATATGATACCTGATATTTAGGAGGGGTGGTATAGTATCTTTTTTGGATTTATCGCTGAGAATTCTGCAATGCTTGAATTCTCTGCATGTTGGCTACTTGTGTATCACTATGTTAATGAGCAACTACTGAAATTAGAAGCTTCTCACATGGAGGTCTAGGAATATAATAAGTTACTAAGAATCAGTTTAATGCTACGTTCATTTAATAGTACAATTTCAGTAGATTCTTCTCTAAGTTCTGTTATGTGTCTAGCCAAAGCCTTTTAGCTCAGTAATCATGTTAGGTATGGTTTTTCTCTTCTGGAACAGGACCCAAATCCAGCCAGTAATTGGTCGTTAACCTCATTGATGTTTGTGCCACTGTTGAAGCAGTGGGCATGTTTTGCCAGGGCAATCATTATTGTTGCTTGAATGGTTTATAATTAGGTATGACTGATGATTAGTTATTTTTTTCTGTACCTTGCATTGCACTCTCCAGCACTATGAAAGCTAATCAGTAAGGGTGAACTCCTTAGAATCATACCAACTCACTTTGCTGTGGTCACTGACTGGAATTTTATACTATCTTATTTACATTTATATTGAATAACATATGACAAGGTAATATAACAGTTTATTCATGTAGTTTTGCTTTTGTCACTCTGCAAGTTTTTAGGAACAGAGACAATACATTTGTTTTGGTTTTTGTTTCTTGTGTGTAATATAATTAAAGTTTTATATAGATAACAAATTAATTAAATTTTGTTTGATAATTTATCTGTCTCCAAATGATTCATATTTAGAAGCTTCATTTGTAATTAAATATATAAATAGTGTTTTGGCTAGTTTTGTGTCATCTTTACACAAGCTACAGTCATATGAGAAGCAGGGACCTGAACTGAGAATTTGCCTGCATAAGACCCAGCTGGAGGGTATTTTCTTAACTAGCAATTCATAGATTGGGGATGGCATAGCCCATTGTGGATGGTGCCATTCCAAGGCTAGTGATCCTAGCTTCTAGATTAAAAGAGGCTGAGTAATCTATGATGACCAATCCAGGAAATAGCACTTCTTGATGGCCTTTGATTCAGCGCCTTTCTCTGGGTTCCTGCCCCGTTTGATTTTCTGTCCTGATTTCCTTAGATGAACAGTGATGTGGAAGTATAAGCCAAGCAAACCTTTCCCATACCATGTTGCTTTTGGACATGGTATTGCATCATACCAATAGTAGCTCTAACAAGGGCAGAAATAGGCACTGGGAGGGTGGGTATTCCTGAGACAAACCTGGACATGTTGTCTTATGGAGTACTGTAGAAAGATTTTGAAATTTTGTATAAGAAAAACCATTGAGTTTTAAAAGCTTAGTGAACTATTCTGTGGGATCTTGGAAAATAAGAATGTTAAGAATGATGTAGACAATGGAGGCCTATCTTGTAAAGATTTTGAAAGAAGCAAAGACTACCATGACATTTGTGTGAAAAAAAAATTCTGTGGTGTCTGGTCAGGTGAAGCTGAGTAGTTAACTATGATTAATAAGAGACCACAACCACAAAAATAAAAACTATTCTTTTGGTGGGACAGTGGTTGCTGGTATGCTGGGGCTGAACAATCAGCATGTGATTATGAAGAGAACATCATCATTGAGGTGAAACCTTATGAAAAGTATTCCTGAGATTCAGCACACAAAAGCTGTGCAACAGAGGTGACTAAGATTGCACCTCCTGCTGGCAACCAAACTTGGTAGGATGAGAGTAAACAAGCAGTCCTGGTTTGAAGGCGTGAAGGGTCATCGAGAGCACTGAGGCTTGTCATTATGAGAGCCCAGGAGAGGGCATTGGAGCAGGTACTCAGTAGCAGTTGAATGCCCAGGATTAAAGGGTTT
>CABHPH010161400.1:62136-86916 GCA_902168325.1 Peromyscus nudipes | reverse complement strand
CTTTAGAGCACCAACCTGGCTGCCAAGATCCTGGGAACTGAGCTGTGGAATGTGGCTGTGATGGTGATGGGGTCCTCACCAATCAGCTGTAGTCGTCTGCTTGCTCTCCCTGCTTCAGCACACAGCATTGCCCCAGCCTCAGCTGTGCTGGACACCTCATGAGCAGACCCTCTCTGGGTTATAGTCCCGGACAGTAAAGGCGGACTCTCTTTATATGGAGGAAGCATCTAGGGGTTGAAGACTTAGCATCTTTGGAAGCACATTTTATTTTGTATTTATTTGCTTTTAAATTTGTACTTATTATTGTTGTGTGTCTATCCATATGCTGTGTTCATGCAAGCGTGAGGGCCCGGGAATGCCCTGGTGGAAGTTGGAGGACAGCTTCCGGAAGTCAGGTGTCTCTTTCTAGCACGGGTTCTGGGGATCAAACTCAGGTCACCAGGCTTTCACGGTAAGCGCTGTCACCCGCCGAGCCATCTGGCTGGGCTGGAAGCACATTTCATACTTGACTTCCTGCCTCTGGCTTCTGCACGCAGCCAGCCTCTTCTTTGCATGTCTGCACACAGCCTGCACACACAAAGCCGACCTAGCTTTTCCCGCTGGGGCGGATCCTGTCTTCAGTTTTCATCATGTGACTGAATTTTATTTTTTGACGTTAGTGTCCAAAGTCACATGTTTCAAGGCTGATGGTTCTCATCTGTTGCCATTGCTTGCCTATTTCTCACAGTCTGTGTATTTACTCCTTTGTACTTCTTTCATGATGGAGTGTGGAGAGAAGGGAGGACTGGGATCAATGCCCATGAACCACTGGACCTCTGCATCCAAGCCCTTGCTGTAAATGCTTTAGTCTGGTTATGCTATGATAACATAAATCTGTCAGACAGACGTTACCTGCTGGCCAATTTGGCTGGACCGATATGTGTTTCCTGCTGGAGGCCAAGCAGCTCCCACCTCCAGCTGCTGGGAGGCTCTCAATGACAACCAAGGGCAGCAGCCCCTTTGCGATCCTCCAGAGTCCCTAATGATGTGGTTCCCAAAGGGTACCGCCGTATTAAAAACCCACAGTGCTCTTTATCGTCCGAAGGCAACTGTTCAGTGGCATGAATCATGGCTGCTTGGCTTTCTCACCCCAGAAAGCTCATGTTTATCTACTCATTTGGTCTGAGAGGCTAGAGGAGGGTCAGCTCTATTAGGAGTAAACTTCCTGTTCCAAGTCCAAACCTGTCATTGTCCCGAGCCTGCTCTTCTGGCTACAATCCCTGGAGAATTACACACAAGAGATACAAAGAGCTCAGGTATATGTGAGTGGGGGTGGGGTGGGAGTGGAGGAGGAGGATGAGTCCTCAATTATTTTCATGAGGTAATGGGCTATAGATACAGAAAAGAGTAATCAATTCACTAGTACTTAATGCTAAGGAAATGAATTGTAGTTTACAGTAAATATTCTTCTGATTTCACAGAGGTAAAATAGTTAATATAGCTACTGGAGTGTATTTAAAATAGATCAAAAATGTTTAAAGTCTGAAGTCAGTAAGAACGGAGGATATAACCCTTTCTTTTAGGTATTTGTTAATTCTAGGCGATAAGATTACTTTGCTGTTTGATTTCTTTCTATATTTTCTAGTTTAAGCAAAAGAGCCTGGAAATGTGTGAGATTTAAGGTCGACTACTTCTGACCCATCCATGAGCTTTTAGGCCAAATTTTAGCTTAGTCTTTTTGTTTGGTTTGTTTTTCTAATTCTTGTTACTCTCTTTTAAAGAGTCGAGTGAAAGCTCCCAAATGTCTTCAGAGATGCATATACAATCCGAGGCATGCAGACAGACCACAGGCGTCAAAGACTGGACTCACCTGTTGAAATAACAAGTGACCATTGCTCCTGCTGTAGTTATCCGCTGGCATGCAAGGATGAATTCGCTAGTCCACACGAGGCCAATTAAATGGTACCACCACATATAGCGAATGCCCGAAAGAGGCTTATATTCCACTTGGCCACCTTCCATCACCTGGGCAGTGCCTAAAATTTAAAAGACAAACATGCTTTACACCAATATTTCCCTGATCTTGGAAGATGCATCAACGGGCCATGTTTCTTCATGCTTGGTCTTTGGCACTATGCAAAATGTAGATGTCAAAGTAAAATTTAAATTCATACGGCAAACACTAAAATTTGAGAATTTAAATAGAACGAACAGCGGTATTGACAGTGACTATAGGGAGTTTGTAAGACACTCACATACACCCTAAAATTCATTCTACTTTGAAGGTGTGAAAATGGGTTCCAAAGAGTCTAACTTTAGGGGTGTCTCATGATTAATAGAAGGACACCTTGCGCTGTATACTTTCTGTTACATCACCTCGTATGATGTGGGCCAAATAGGTTACACTGAAAAAAACACACAAAAATATTATGGCTGTATTATAGAACTCTTCACCAAAGAACTTAGACTCCGTGAAAGAGACTATGGAGAGTTTTCCTTTACTCAAAGGGATTCCATTTAGAGTTTGTTGCAAGAGCGAACTCTCTCAGCACATGTGAGATGCCTGAGGTCCTTGATTTGGAGCTTAGTGTTTGGAAGGCTGGGACACATTATGTTGTTTCTTGGAGTCTTAGTCTTGCCTAGGTAAGACTTGCCTCTAGGTAGTTTGAGCATGAAGTGATAGAACCCAGATTGCTTCTGAGATAAAGCCTGGCCCACAGAAGTATCCCTCCATGGGTGATAACAATTATTATTATCTTTATTGATATCGTATTATTGTTATCTTGTATTTCAGGAGTATAATACTGTATTAAATTAAGTTCAGTAAGGGCGTATTAATAATGTTCCACTGCTCCTTTCTCCTCCAACCACAAGAATCCTTTGGATTAGCTCTGTAGATACTGGTAAACCAGCTCCCAGCTCTGTGGCCATGCTTGATTTCTGTATGTTCTCTCATAAGCTCTTTAAATAAACTACTAAAATAAAGAAAGCAGGTACTTTGGTCTTTGGTGAAACCTGCAGCCTGCCTGTGATTTGAACATGTCTTTGTGCTTCTTCTCACAGCTACACACAGACCATCAGTTCATCCATTCCTTCACCTTTAGACATTCACAACAGAGTTCATGCACAAAGAGAAAGGATAAAGACAGTCACGTATGAAGCAAAACTACAGAAGGAGGTTGATCTTCACTCCTTCCTCTCTAAGTTCTGCCGAACAAGATTCCCACTGTGAGAGGCTGTGAGGTAGCTTGCTTTACAGAGATACAGCCACACTGGGCTACTGAATGCTGAGCTCATTATGGCTTGGAAAGAGATGTGTTTCAGGTGAGGCACATATTCAGAAATATGCCTATGTTTTTTCCCAAAGCTGGCGTGTTTCAGAAAAGCGTTCCCAAATGCAAGGAAGTGGCCCCTCGTGATGACAAAGTCCTTTAGATAAATCAGGCCGGCAGGCTTTGAGGACAGCACCCTGAACCATCTGAAGTACACAGGGCCTGAGAACAAGCAGCAAGACCATGAGTCCCAGCAGCAAATTATGTTTTGGAAGTCGAGAATATTTACATAAAGGGGGGTTTGTGGCATCACTTTTCTCACATAGAGAGAAGGCCAGTATGGATGCTGAGAAGACAATCTGCCCTCTTGGCTGCCCTGCATGGTCACGGCTACACATTTCCTAGCTTGTCACACTGGTGACAACAGCCAGCACGTGGAGCATCTGAAGTGATAAATCGATCCAAAGCAAAGCCCATAGGCTCTTTCTGACAGATTTCTGTGGATCGAAGTGCTGAATCTCCTCCACTCACCCCATGTGTACCGGCAATTGGGCGTGCTCATGTGTGAGGGTGTGGGCATACATGCCATGCCATGCAAGTGGCCGTCAGAGGACAGCCTTCAGGCTTTAGTCTTGCCTTCCCGTCTTGTTTGAGACGGTCTCTTTACTGCTACATAAGCTATGTTAGCTGACTGACAAACTCCTGGAGCTCCACCTGTCTCCCCTTTCCCTATAGCATGCTGGGATTGTGGAGGCTTGCACTACCAGGTCCAGCTTTTATGGAGGTTTTGGGGATCCAAACACAGGTTGTCAGGCTTGAACACCAAGTGCTTTTACCCAGGGAGCCATCTCTGCATCACCCTGAGTGCCTTTTATTTCTTCCTCTGTCTCAGTTTTACTGAGTTGTTTACAGATGTTCATTGAGAGAGGATTATTCAGCTTCTCAATGCACTGGTTGGCACTTTGGAGCAGATTATCTCCCTGTAGAGCGTAGTGATTGTTTGATCCATTTGTGGGTGTTTAGGAGTACACTTCGCCTCTACTCCCCATTTACGATGATTCAAAATACCTCCAGATGATGCCAAATGCCACCCGGGGGGAAATCACTGCAAGAGAACCACTGCTTTAAGCAAATAAATCTCTTAAAGGACCAGGCACTGTGGCTTGAAAGCCTGGGAACCTTCACAGTGTTCCAGAGCCCGAGGGTGGGGCAGGAAAGCTTATGCATGCAGGACTGCCCTCTCCTGGATGGGCCTTGGTGGTGCGGGTAAGATCCTGTTGGGGAGCTTACCACCCACAAGCAAATCTGTGTTTTCACTTATCACTAAGGACTGCAAAAGCTGCTTCACTTTGCATTCCCTTGTGACTTGACTGCATCTCTTCCTGAATCTAAATGTGACACAAGTAGCCACCACCTGCAAATGTAATAAACCGATAAGGTGCTAAGAATAAAGCGTGATGCGTGGTTAACTACGAATGAGTTATGGGTAATATGATCCCAATGCTGAAATTAAACACTTATTGAACACCTACCGCATGCTGGCATTTTGATGGACATTAGCTATTAGCAGGAAAAATGGAATATGCAAAAGAAAACCAGAAGATGCCTCCTCTGAGACTTAACAGGTGGCCATGTTGGTTTGCTCATCTAATCTTCTCGACAACTGCTTTATAATCTCTCCTCCAACCACAGAGCCAATAACTTCACTTCCTGTTGCGCTAAGAAAAATGAGGCAGTTGGAAGACCTCACTCCTGCCTGTTCCCCGCGCATACTTATCAACGTGTCCAGAATTTAACCTCGGCCCTTGAAAGGGTAAGCTGCCCTTGAGCCCGAGGCCAACCCTGCCATTAGATCCCACTCTCTCCCACACCCTTGAAAAGGCATCTTCACAATTCTGCTCTTCTCCATCAAAATACTCCCTTTCCTGGGCCATTCTCAACTCCTCTCCATTAAAACAAATCGACTCTAGACTGCTTCCTTGGCTCTTTCACAGTCCAATCCCTCCCGATTGACCGTCTATACTAGATCTTTCTAATTCCTTTCCTCCTCCCTTCTGTTAAGAGGCTCCAATCATGGCCTCCTTCCCCCTCATCTACAACAATTACAATAGACTGACCTCTGAGGTGCTGTAAGAAATCAATGCTGAGATCTCCATTCCTAGCTTAGACACGGAACTACTCACAGGCCCTGGAAACCCTTTTCCAGAATATCACTCTCGTCACCTACCCCCAGCCTTCACTTTCAGCCCCCCTTGCTGTCCCTCCTTTTCTCCAGAACCCATTTATTTATTTTCAAGAGCAAATCTAGGCAAGTGCTCTACCACTGAGCTAAGCCCTGTAGGGTGTCTTAACACTGAAATGTCTCAAAGCACAATCCTTCATCTCCTCCCAAATACTGTTTGTACGTTCCTTCTGAACTTCAGACTCATTGCTTATTAGAAACATCCATCTAGTTGTTAAAAAAAAAACTCCCCAAATTAATTTCTACTTAAGAAATGCCCCGCTGAACTTTCTGCCCCATCTCTGTTAATTTCCATCTCATCCTCCAGCGGCTAAAGCTAGAGAAAAGACAAAACAACCCAAAGCCATGGCCAGCTCTTAGGTCTTCCTCCTTCATCTACTGCACTAGCAAATGCTGCTCATTCTAAAGTCGTTGCAGAACCCAGTATGTGACATTGCAATACAAAGACCTGGTAGCCATGCACCACCATCTCTCTCCATCCTGCATAAATGCATTAAAATGAACACCGGGTCATGTTTCTGTTCTCCGAACTTCCCACCTCACATCCCCAGGATTTGACCTCATGCCTTTTCTGACTTTGGTCTGCTCTCTCTCTCTCTTTTTCTTTTTTTTTTAATTTTTTTTTTCTTTCAGAGCCAAGGACCGAACCTAGGGCCTTGTGCTTGCTAGGCAAGCGCTCTACCACTGAGCTAAATCCCCAATCCCTCGGTCTGCTCTCTTAATGACACCATTCTAGCCGAATGTGCTTCCTTCCTGTGCCCCAGAACCCTGTCTTCTTTACGGTCTTCTACTTGAGACATTCTTCCTTCCCTGGGTCTGCCTTGTGGCCCTGTCTACACCGCTTTCAAGTCTTTGTTCAAGTATCTTTTGCTCAACCCTAACCCTAACACTAACCCTATGGCCAAATTAAAAACTGAGTTCCTGTCTCCTCAAGCATTCACAGTTCTTTTCCTCTGATTCACTTTTCTCCATACCTCTTACCAATTATTCCAGTCATTTGCTTACTTTACTCACTGTGTGTTTTCTTGTCTTCTAACTGAGAAGGAAAGCTACATTGTCCACATATTTTAATAGAATTTTTTTTTCAAGACAGAGTTTCTCTCTATATAGCCCTGGATGTTCTGGAACTTACTTTGTAGACCAGGCTGGCTTAGACCTCAAAGATCTGCCTGCCACTGCCTCCCAAGTGCTGGGATTAAAGGTGTGTACCACCACTGCTCAGCTCAGGATTTTTAGCTCACAGTAAACGTTGAATTAGTGGATGGACATAGAGATCGGTGGACACTCTTCAAAGGCCATGTTCTATTTTTTAACTTCCATTTTATATGTATGGGTGTCCTGCCTGCATTTGTGTCTGTGTGCATACATGTGCACACCTGCACCTGTGGAGGCCAGAAGAAGGTGTCATATCCCCTGGAACTGGAATTACAGATGGCTGTGAGTTGCCATCTGGGTGCTAGGAATTGAACCTAGGTCCTCTGGAAGAGCAGAGACATTATTCCAATCCCCAAGATATTCTATTAAAGATGTTTGAGGCAACTTTCTAGATCTCTCTGAAACACACTAGAATAACCTGGGTAGAATTCATCATATACCTAGCTGTAGCCTTGACGTCATGGGCAAGTTTTAAAGCATTTTAAGAGACTATAGTGGTAAACTGATCATTGTAAATGGCAGATTCATAAGAAAGACAGACCAACCAGATAGGACAGGTTCCCCAAAGGAGCAGACATAATTCAAAAGGCTCAGTTTTCTAAAATGCTCTGTGTATTTTTCTTGCAGCTTTTCTAGAAAACTGGCCCACAGGTCCCACTGACTCTGTGGCCTTCTGAGCCCCCCAGCCTAGCTTCTGCCTCTGCTCCGGCTGCAGGAAAATTAGGGAAAATAAGAGGAAAATGTCATTGTCTTTAATGTCCATTCTGATGTAGCACACTGAGCCAAGAGACAGAGAAAGAACAAACATGTCTGCTGTGGAATATTATAACCAGGCAAAGATGCGTTGTATTTGTCTATGCTGCAGACTGTTATTTTAACTGTAGAGGTGTGTTACTTTTGTTCATGCTGCATGTGTTTAATTATGTAAAGATGTATTGCATTTGTTTCACCTTGCCTGCCTAAGGCACCTGATTGGTCTAATAAAGAGCTGAATGGCCAATAGCTAGGCAGAGAAAGGATAGGCAGGGCTGGTGGGCAGAGAGAATAAATAGGAGGAGAAATCTAGGCAAGAGGAAAGAATGAGGGAGAAGAAAGAGGGGAGGAGAAAAGGAGAAGGAAATGAGGTCTAGGACACCAGGGGCCAGCCACTGAGCTACTCAGCTAACAGCCACAGAGGAAGCAGGAAAGTAAGACATGCAGATAGAAGGAAAGAAAGGTAAAAAGCTCCAAGGGAAAACACAGATAAAGAGAAACAGGATAATTTATGTTAAGTCAGAAAAGCTGGCTAGAAACAAGCCTAAGCGGAGGCCAGGCATTTGTAACAAAGAATAAGAAGCCTCCGTATCTTTATTTGGGAGCTGGGTGTGGCCCCCCAAAAGAAAAAAAAAGTCAACTACACGTTAGTAAGATGTGTAGTAAGAGAGTTCCCCTCTCCTTAATGTTCTTATACTTGTGGATGACGACTACGCTGGTTAGTCTTATGTCAGCCTGACACAAGCTAGACTCATCTTAGAAGGGGAATCTCAACTGAGAAAATGTCCCCACCAGATTGGCCTGTGGGTGCCTTTTCTTGATTGATGATTGATGTGTGAGGGTCCACCTCACCATGGGAGGTACCACCCTGGCCTGGTGACCCAGGGTGCTCTCAGAAAGCAGGCTGAATAAGCCAGTAAGCAGCACTCTTCTACAGCCTCTGTATCAGCTCCAGGTTCCTGTCCTGTTTGAGTTCCTGTCCTGACTTCCTTCAGTATTGGACAGTGATGTGGAAGCATAAGCCAAATAAACTCTTCCCTCCCTAAGTTGCTTTGGGTCATGGGGTTTTATCACAGCAATAGACATCTTCACTAAGACAGCAACACATCTTTTTCATAGTAATGAGCACCTTGAGACATATGCTATTTACCCCTCTTGCTGGAGAATGGGACTATTGACTCACTTACTGCTCTATTTCAAGTACCCAAAGCACATAGTAGGCACACATAATACATCTCCAGAGATGAGCACATACTAGGCAGACAATCAGTATTTGCTGAAAGAAGGAAGAATATGAAAACAATACCCAAGAAATACTCAAGTTTACATGCCCGAGAAATTTGTAGACTATCATCCATGAAATAGAACACTGGAAACAAATTTAAGAATGCCTAGCTTCTGAAGCAGTTGACGGTGGAGAGCTGGGGTGAGAGTTGGGAAGGGGAGTGGATTCTAGGTCAGATCACACTGGAGCAAGGCACAGAGTGACCCATGAGGATGGCTTTTCTTTGCAGCAGTGAAATGACCTGAACTTCTGAAAGCCACTGAAGACTCTCCCCTCTTCCTCACTCTGTCCCAAGACAAGGCTGGCCATCGGCAGGCTCAGTGAAATAACTTTAATTATCTTCTAGATCCCTGATAATTTTCTTGGATATTGTGTTCTCAAATCCACCAGGCACAGCAGAGGGGGAACAAATAATGAGTGTGGCTGAGACCAGTTGAGATATTCCTTAGTCAATGCTAATTCCTAACAACAACAACAACAACAACAACAACAACAGCAACATATGGCCCTTCATGTGCAAGGCAAAGCTCTCCTCCAGCTCAGCCTTCCATGGACAGCACAGAGAACTGATTCCCCAGGAAATCTGAAGCAGCCTGGACCCCAGGGCCTTTGATGGGAAACCCTGTCTGAGCCTGCCGCCTCCTCTCCAAGCGTAGACGAGTGCCTGTTCCAAGCGCATTGTGTATATGGCTGTGACTGCCCTTTGCTGCTCACCAACAGCTCGTGCTGGATTCCTAAGGTAACTTCGATGTTTGCTTTTTGTTTGGTTTTGACTTTGGTTTTTAAAGGCAGGGTCTCTCCTTGTAGCCCAGGCCTTGAATTTCTGATCCCCCACTGTAGCCTCCTTAGTGTCCTTCCTGGAGTGACAGGTATGCACCATCACAGCAGGCTCTTTACTTCACTGGATTAGTTAGTAGACAGGTCCTAACGGACTAAGAGATGTTACTGCTGCCCGGATGTTCATATACTCTGCTGAGATGATCCCCAAGATGCCACAACTTGTGAACTAGTGAACAGATGAATGAAGTCACTAGAGAAACAGCTCACATGAGGAAACATGACCCACCAAAGTTCACTGTACTTTTTTGCACATAAATTATTAACTTATTCAACCACCAGCCCCCAAAGAAAATTCATAAATATTTATGTGCTGAGGATGCCCCCCACAAGACACACACACCTTCACTGTAGGACACAGAGAGATACTGTCCTCTCATATTACTGCCTGAGAGGACATTAAATGACACAGAGAGACACAGGGCACTGTCCACCTGTGTCCTCTGGCAAGCATCCTTTCCCAAGATGTGGAAGCTGCTCGCACTTCTCACAGGCACAGTGGGGGCATCTTCCTAGAGTCAAACGTCGATGCAGTTGCTGGCCTGATTGGCCCAGAGCCAAGCCACTGATACTGAATGAAGAGGTCTTGGGGAACAAAAGGGACTTTGTGCTCTTGGACAGCCCATGAGTATGTAGAAAGGAGGGTCAGGTGGCTTGAGGGAGTCCATGATCCTGGACTACAGCTGGAAGGGCAAGGGTAACTCTTTGTAGTGCCTGCTCTGCTGGGAAGGCAAAGACCAGCTTACCCAGAGAGCTATATTCGGTTCTAGACTCTCAGCTTATTTTTCCTTCCTCCAGGCTCCTCTTATCCATGCCCACTGAGCTCTTGCACTCACAGAGAACTATCATACTCTGACACATGGTCCAATGAGGTGGCTGTGGAAAAACAGGCTCCCTTCAACCAAAGAATGGCCTCCTGCCTCCCTGCCTTCACTCTGGGTCCTTGTGACTGAGGCTGTCAATGCACTGTTGTTGGGCCCATGGAGGAGAATGTCACGAGGTACCAAGTTAGCAGTTCAATCTCAAGTCAGCTTTGGAGCAGTAACTCCACGATGTCACCTTCAACTCTCAGGACTGGGTTTTTTCCTTCTTGCCTGAGACCAGGCCCTTCTCCTGGGATTCTCTTGACCTGCACTGAGTCTATATTTGCTCCATCTGTTTCTGATATTCTGGCAATTTCCAGCCTGTCCACTTGCACCGTGGGGTCGGTGCTTCACTCGGAAAGTGAGGTCAGTAGTGGAAAGTGTGGAGGTGCCATTAGAGAGAGCTTTGAAGCAGAAAGCCATGGCTCATCCTGGCTGCATTATTATCATTACTGGATCTTTAATTTTCTCCCTTTAAACTCGAGAATGACAGACAAGTTACAAGGGGACTGTAGTGCTGGAGGAGGAGAGTGTCGGAAACGACCTGGTGTGGAGTCAGCTGGGGGCCTTTCAGCACACAGCTGGCTTCTCCACCTTGTGCACACAGCCCCTGCTCTGCCTTCTGACGGCACTGAGCCTGCCTTGAGCTAGTGAGCTAGAGGAAGGCTCTCAGTGTGCATTCCTCTCCAGTGCCGCTGTAACAGAGGCTCTCCTCCCGTCTGGGTCATAGACCTGTAAGTTCTGAACTATGCATGGCTGGCCAAATGGAAACTTCATTTCCCGACCTCCTTAGCAGGTAGGTGTTAGCATGTCCCTTGGAGCTGGCCATTGGGGGTGGGTAGAGTTCTGTGCTGCCTGTGACTTCCGAGGAAGGATGCTCATCTTCCTTCCTGCCACTTTCCTAAAGGCTGAAGTGAGACACCACGGTTGGAACCCAAGCGGTCCTCTCAACTGTGACGTGGCAAGAAAGAGCAGAGGTTGTGAAGGAAAAAGGCATTGGGATCTGTGTACATTACCTTACATCTTTCAGTTTTCTTTCCTTTCTAGACAAAGCTCATTCTGATGATCATAGTCTATCTGCTTGACCCAGGTTCCTCTCTGGGTGGTTATTGGACATTCCCTAGAGGCCTTCAGAGACCTCTAGAAGAAAAGGCTGCTCTTCCAGCATTCCCAGAGCTGGACACATGGGTCTCCCGGGGCTGTGGCTTCCAAGGACCTGTGAGCATCTTAATTCTGTAGGATCACTTAATTCCAGAGGAGAGGGAAGGGAACCAAGTTTAAAAGAAGCTACTACTCTGAAGTTGTTCTGTGATGTGGGCCTGCGTCTGTATTGTAGACATCATGCAAGAGCATGTATTTTTGCCTCACTGAATGGAGAAGATACACAGATAATGTATTAGGGAACTGCACCAGCCTCGTTGATGTGGCATCTGTTCCTGCTCTTGTCTGCCTGGGAAGTTACTCATAAAGTAACTCACTGCTTGTCTTGACACAGAGTGTCAATCTGGGCCATCACCAGATCGAAGAGCAAAGTCAAGGCATTTTCAGGACTGTGGCCCGCCAACCAGCTGGTTGGAACCAGTCTGTAAGGATGCAGGGGCTTCAGCTGAATGAAGGTCACCACTGAGCATGTTATTTCTTCCAGCTGACGTGTGTGTGTGTTCATATTATAGTTTCACCTAAGTTTTCAAGCCTGACTGAATTTATTAACTCATGAAACCCAGCTTCCCCAAGGCCAGTACAAAAGAGTCCCCCCGTGACAGAGCCCCTGGTGCCACCACTGTTATCACCAGACGCCTCTGGTTGCAGAAGAGGTTTGGTGCTCCCAGGAATCGGCTGTCAGTTCTAAAATGGCGACACTTACCGGCAGTTCCCAGGCTCAGCAGCACAGCCACCCAGAGGACCCAGAAGAAAATGAGGATGGCAAATGTCCACAGTGGTTGGAAGAGCAGGAAAGGACAGCTGCTGATGGCTTTATTTGTCACCTGGAGAAGCTCAACTGCCAATTTCATTCTCTTTCTGAGTGTGAAAATCAAGACGAGGAGAACTGCCTGTTGAGAGAGAGGCCAGAGCAAACCACTGCAGAGCAGAGAGGGACTGGTTGGGGCTGGAAACAGAAGTGTCTAACTGGCCTCAAGCGGCTCTCTTGGAAGATACTCATTACTTCTGTTGTAACTGAATAGGTCAACTCCCAAGCACTGACTGAGCCCCTGCTACGTACTGGCCCCTGTGTGAGATCCTACAGTCACAATGGCGAACAAGGCCGAATCCCTGCCTAAAGGAGCCAGTCAGAGTTCAAAGGTGAGAATAAGGCTCTTGAAAGGTCAAGGAAAAACTTCTATTTTCCCACCTCCATGCCACACACCAGAGATGAGCTGCCAACAGGCGAGAGAATATGAATGTGACGTAAAATGACAATGTCTCAAAGCTACTTGCTATGTCTTCTTGACCGGGTTTCTCCTCCACATAGAAATAGTTATAAGTCACCCAAATTAAGGAAACCAGAATCCTTCACCCCCACACCATCCAGCCTTCTCAACTATTCTCTTCCTGGTCAAGCATCTTGGTTTGTCTTTGTTACCGCCCGTCTCCCACGTCTAACTATCTCTTTATCTACCACAAACTCCTTGACCTCAACACTCTCCTGACCCTGTTCTCCCTAAGGCCGCGTCCTGTGACCTCTGGAGTGTTAAGTCTTCTGGAACATCCAAGTTGTTTTTGGCTGGAATTCAGTAACTTGGATTCAGAGCTGATGGTGGCTACTCAACCAGTGTTCGGAAGGGCTTGTCTTACTGTCGTGACCGTGGCGACGATGGCAAAGGCCAGCATGCACTTCATGTTCTCCCTTTCTGTGTCCAATTCCGTGCTGAGGTCATTGGTGTAGTCATAATACAACCACCACAAGACGCCGCAGACAACTAGAAAACAAAGTGATAGCAGGCTTATGTCCTGAGATTACCCACTCCTCCCTTACATACACACACACACACACACACACACACACACACACACACACACCAGAGTCTAGCCACTTCTGACCCAGTGATCCTGTTCAAACAGTAGGTTCTAAATTCCCAGATGTTTTGGAGCCCATCACTTCTCTCTGGGTGATCTGGACAAAGCCAGGTCTGCAGAGAACCTATCAATCTTGGGGTAGCTACTGGTCTCTGGAGACACAGGGACCTAGTCCACAGGATGAGTGTGAGCAGAGGAAGAACATTCGAGTCTAAAGTCTAAAGTATTCACATAGCTCCTGGGCGTGGGGGACTGGATGTTGGCTTTGTTTTGTTTTGTTTTGTTTTTCGAGACAGGGTTTCTTTGTGTATCCCTGCCTGTCCTGGATCTCGTTCTGTAGACCAGGTTGGCCTTGAACTCACAGAGATCCACCTGACTCTGCCTCCTGAGTGCTGGGATTAAAAGCGTGCGCCACCATGCCTGGCTGGATGTTGCCTTCTGACCCGCAAAGATGGGTCATTTACACAGCCCACGGAGATCACGTTATCAGAGGTGCACTGGGAAGATACAGTGGTACTGCAAATATTCTGCATCTAGATAAAAATGTGACCGTAAACCATCACAGGTGTAACTCCAGAGAGGTCATAGTTGTCTACCCATCACAGATGGGGAGATGGACGCTACAGCCTTCACTGGTCACGATGGCCATTCTCCAATACAGAGCTTGCTGTGATTTAGAACTAAATGCTCCCTAGAAGCTCATGTGTTGAAGACTAGATCCACAGCTGGATCGAGTCTTGGCATTCTTGGGTGGCAGAAGAAACTTTAGGAGGTAGGATCTACTTGAAGGAAGTGGGTTATTGGAGATGTGTTCTTGGAGGGCATATGGGGACCCTAACTCTCTGCATCTTAGTGGCCATGAGGTAGTAGTAATCAGCTTTATGCGATCACAGGCTTCCGGCAGGAGAATAACGCTATGGGTTCAGAACAAGGGAGCCGGTGACTATGGGGTGAAGCCTCTGGAACTGTGAGCCAAGCCAGTCTCTCTCTAAGTGACTTACTCAGGCGTTTTGTCAGAGTCGGAAAGGTGACTGACGCCAGGCCTCTGTGTGGCTGCCTGAGAGCAGAATTAAATATTCAAAGGGATAAAACATTACAGTCATATTGATCATTCAAAATTAAAATGCCCTGTAGTGGGTAGCCATTCCAGTTTTGATTTGGAAGTTCCAACCCCCATCGAGGCTTCAGTAACTGTCACACCTACAAGGCAGGGCTGAGAGAGGACCCTGAAGACCCGTGATCCGGATGCCCTGGCTCTCTTGGTTCCTGGACCCTGGATGCTGGAGGTAGACCAAGCAGAGTTCTCCAGAGAACACCGCCGGACTGCGCCACACCTTTCCCAGACCCTGCAACCTATCCCTTCACTTGTAAGTTACCCCACAAAATAAACCTCCCTTTTAACTACGTGGAGTGGCCTTAATAATTTCACCAATAATGCCCTATATCAGTTGGAAAATGAGGCCTTTACCTCTTTCCTCAAAACTCCTGGGATAGTCACAATCCATTGTAAGGAAAAGAGAGGTCAACACAGGGTCCCCTGGTCTCTGCTCCTTCTCAGCCTTGCTCTTCAGACTGACCAGAGCCTTTGTGTGACAATCATAGGTTCTCACAGGCCCACAGAGTAAATGTAACACAGAATAAATCCTTCAAAATGAACAAAAAGAAAGAAGTTCTTTTCTTCTTACTTCTTTTTTTTAATTTTTTTTTCTTTGAGACAAAGTCTCTTTATGTAGCCCTGGTTGTCTTGGAACTTGCTATGTAGACCAGACTGGCCTTGAACTCTCAGATGTTCATCTACCTGCCTCTGCCTCCCAAGTGGTAGGACTAAAGGTGTGCACCAACATGGCTAGCTGGAATTCTTGATGACGATGTATTTAAGTACCAGTAAAATTTATTTTTGTGTTGTTGTTTGTTTGCAGTGCAGGGGGTTGAATGTGGGGCCATGAGCATGCTTGGCAAGACTCCAGCACTGAGCTCTGTCCTCAGCCCAGTGTTATGGGCTTCAGGGTCACCCAGTTGGTAGACTTGTCTCAGGAGCTGCACAACAGGTAGAATCAAGGATAGCGTGGGCAGTAACTTTCTTTGGGAGGCAGAAGCAACTTCCATTGGCCTCCCTGGCCCTGGTTTTCCTTATATGTAAAATGATGGGGCTGGACTGCATCCCCTTCTAAGACTCTAGTCAGTTATAAAACAAACCAAACCAAACAAAAACCCCAACCTTTAAACTCTGTACTTACTGGAAAGATGTTCTATTTACTCAAAAAGAATGGAAATACTTACACAGCAATCCCAAAATAACCAGCGAAATGATGATGTGGACCAGAAGTGTGGAGATGAATCGGAAAGTGAACATCATGGCCACAGACAAGGCTGGAAAGGTAAACAGAGGTAAACATGATTGCTCCAGGGCAACAAGGCGGCAGTGGAGGGTGGTAGGTAGAAAGGGTGGTCAGCATAAAACTGTGATTGCTGATCAGGCCCAGGAAAATGAGGGCCGACAGGTTTACTCAATTTCCAAGCATCCTGGGAAACAGTAAATACTAAACACAAATACCCAGGGTACCGTCCTAGGCCTCTGACACAAGTCAGCTGTGGTAAGGAGGTTCTGAAAATGCCAGCATTCTTCTCAAGGTTAAATAGTTAACGATAGATAAGTAATGAATAAATAAATAATGTATGAAAATAAATGTAAAATGTAAACGTAAAAAAAATCATACTTTTTCTTAAAAGTCCAAATTAACTAAATTTTTTACCATATTTAAATCTTTTGTCTTTTATGCTGGACTATGTGAAGTTCTAACTTTTTTATTTTTTATTTTTATTTTTTTATTTTTCAAGACAGGGTTTCTCTGTGTAGCCCTGACTGTCCTGGAACTCACTCTGTAGACCATGCTGGTCTCATACTCAGAGATTCGCCTGCCTCTGCCTTCCCAATGCTGGGCTTAAAGGTGTGAGCCACCACCACTGGGCCAGTTCTAACTCTTAATGTTCTTAGATACGCTTATGAAATCTCAAAGAATAATGTCTTGACAATGAAAAACAATCAAACTTACAATTTTTTTTTGAGACAGGGTTTCTCTGTGTAGCCCTGGCTGTCCTGGAACTTGCTCTGTATGAACTGGTATTGAACTCAGAGATCCACCTGCCTCTGTCTCCCAAGTGCTGGCATTAAAGGCATGCACTACCATCATCCAACAAATCAAACTTATAATTATGAAATAAACTGGACATGTAAGATGTTGCATTTTATTTTCAAATACTTGGGTTTTTAGGATTATGATTTTTCTGAATATTTCTGTGACTAGGAACACTAATTCTCACAAATAAAGCAACTGGGATTGCTTATAGATGTTTCAGTACAGTGGCTACTAACACAGGATTTGGAATCAGACCTGGGTTAGGGTCTCAGCTCTGCAAGCCTCTTAAGCGCTGGGATTAAAGGCCTGCAACACTACTTACTGCTCAGCTACTAAGTAATTTTTTTAAACAGGCAGAAATATGTTGATGGCTGACCAAAAAGTCTCTTTCAGCTTGGAGGTGGGAGGCCTGCTACTGGAAAGAGCAGTGACCTACAATATTTGTCCAAAGCAGCATGGCTTAACCTCTTCAGACAGAAAATTGGCTTAGTCTTAGCAAGGTGAAACACAGCACTGAAGCCACAGGTTCCAGAATACGCAGCTGCTTCCCCAAAGATACAAGGGAGCAGGCCTTCGCTCAAAGCAGGTAGGGCTCCATCAGGACTAGGACAGTATCATGACACACACTCCTTCTTTTCCCCAGCCAGCAGCCTTCTGATCTCATAGACTGACCAGTCTATAAGTGTGCCAGGAAGGCACACTGACGAGCAGAACTGGTGTCTGGTGCCCCTGATGCTTACATTTTTCATAGCCAATGCATAAGGTGGCAGTGTTTTATTTGCCCATCTTGTATGCAGAGTTAACAAAAGACAGGAGGAGCCAGACCAATATATTAACTCAGTTCTATGCAGGACTGCTTCCCAGCTGAGAGCCAACTAGTTTTCGATTCTTACTGCCCCCTGTCCACACTTGAAGCTTTGAACAAATCTGTGAAGAAAATACATAAGCTCTATATTTAAGTCAAAGATGCTGGTTTTCATTACACAAGGTACTCGAGTGTTGAGAAATTCGGCATTCCATAAACAGTTACTAAATAAAATTAACCAAGAGTTACCAAATGTGAAGACACACAAGCCGAGGATGGTGTCTCTTCCCGCCATTATTCCACTTAGAATCCGATGGAGAGCGTCAGCATCATTTATCAAGACTGATGCAAATAAGGAATAGCACTCGGGGGTTTGAGGGATGCACCGGTTAAATAAGGGGAAGGACTTGCTGAAAAGAAGAGGCAGAATCAATGGTGAAATGATCAATCATTTATCGTTAAAAATGTTTATGTTCAGAATTCCAACATCCCCAGACCAGAAGCTCAGCATCTATAAAAAGGACTTTATGACCAATGAGATGGCTCAGCAGATAAAGACACCTGCTTCTAAAGCCTGATGACCCGAGTTCAATCTGGATGTTGGCCCCTGACCTCCACATCTGTGTGATAGCATCAGCCCCTAACCCAATTATGCACCCAATTATGCATGCTCAAACACACACACACACACACACACACACACACACATACACATACACACACACACACAATTTAAATAGTAAAAAAAGTTTAGCATCCTGCTTTCAAAGCACGCCTTAGAAAGATAGGCAACCCTGCTCTGCTACAGTGATTAGTTGATACTCATGTTGAGAAACTGATTAAAGGAAACACTAGACTCTTGAAACTGCTCTTCCTTTTGGTTGTTTAGAGGCTGAATGACATCCCATAGAATATCTATACATCACCTTTGTAAAAAAATAAATAAATGGGAGCCGGGCGGTGGTGGCGCAGGCCTTTAATCCTAGCGCTTGGGAGGCAGAGGCAGGCAGATCTCTATGAGTTCGAGGCCAGCTTGGTCTCCAAAGCGAGTTCCAGGAAAGGCACAAAGCTACACAGAGAAACCCTGTCTCGAAAAACCAAAAAATAAATAAAAAATAAATAAAAAATAAATAATAAAAAATAATAAATAAATAAATAAATAAATAAATAAATAAATAAATAAATAAATAAATGGGAACATTTTGGTCCTTGGACTATCAACTCCAGCATAAAAATAAAATCTCTCTCTCTCTATCCTTCTCTCCCTCCCCCCCAGTGTGTGTGTGTGTGTGTGTGTGTGTGTTTGGGTTGTAGGTACATAGTTGTGTGTATGTTCACATGTGTATGGGCATGTACACATGTGTGTACATGTGTGTGTAGGTCTATGGTCAATCTTAGTTGTCTCCTCTCACTCTACCTTGTTTTTGAGACAGGGTCTCTTCACTGAACCTGGAGCTCACCAACTGTCTTGACTGGCTGGCCAGTGAGTGCAGGATCTTTGTCTCCCAGCTCAGGGTTATATATGTACACCCCTGTGGCCAGCCTTTATGTGGGTGCTGGGGATTTGAACTCAGGTCCTCATGCTGAAGCAGCAAGTATTTTACTCCCTGAACCTTCTCCCCATACCAAGAATCACATTTCTTTTCCTCCTCCTCCTGTTATTCTTCTTTTGTTTTTGTTTTTTGAGACAGGGTTTCTCTGTGTAGTTTTGGTGCCTGTCCTGGATCTCGCTCTGTAGCCCAGGCTGACCTCGAACTCACAGAGATCCGCCTGCCTCTGCCTCCCTGCCTCTGCCTCCCAAGTGCTGGGATTAAAGTCATCCACCACACCACCCAGTAAGCATCACATTTCTTTAAGGAACAGTTAGGGGATGGACTGGGTCAACCAGAAGCTGCAGTGATGACAGTAATGATTCTCTTTGGTCTTCTCAGAAAGTGAAGCTAAACTGTGTGACTGTCACCGTCAGTCCATGTGAAAGCTAACCTTTTCTGGGCTCCTCTAAAATGTAAACACACCCAGGAATAGCCATTCTAAAGAATCTTCACGAACCACAGATTATCATCACAGGGTCTCCCACCACTCCATGGGCTCCAAACAGTGGGGATAAAACTCCCAGTTTAAGAAGGGCTGGATTATCTTTTTTTTTTTTTTGGTTTTTCGAGACAGGGTTTCTCTGTGTAGCTTTAGAGCCTGTTCTGGATTTCACTCTGTAGACCAGGCTGGCCCCGAACTCACAGAGATCCACCTGCCTCTGCCTCCCAAGTGCTGGGATTAAAGGTGTGCGCCACCACCGCCTGGCTGGATCATCTAACAAACTGTTGAAAGCCAGACAGCCGCCATTTTGTGAACTGTGTAAAGAGGAAATGGAGAAGAAAGAAGATGGCTTCTGAAACTCCTACTGAAGTTCAACATGGGCGTCTGAAAGAACCGTCCTTGGGTGGTCACAATATTATAAAAAGAGTCCCTGAGTCACCCAGTAGTGATTTAATGGAAACTCAACAGGAAAATTAAATTTAAATTGGAGTTTTGGAGGGGTAAAACATTCACATGATCAATTCTAGAAGGTCCAATGGACTAATCTTCCTTGTGTTTAGGCACTGAGCGCATTTCTTCACAGGCAACCGTTGTTTTCGGAGATGGCAGCAATTAACGAAACTACAGCTCTGGACTCCATCATTTTCCACCAGTGTCCTTTCTGTGTTCCAGGGTATAGCTCAGGACCTCAAGTCACATCTGGTTTTCATGATCCTCTTCGGTCTGTAACAATGTCTTGATTCTCATGACCGCCATCTCTGCAGATTCTCAGTGGTGATTTGCAAACTCTCCCTCCACATGTAGAGTTTCTCTCTTGTTCTTTCATGACTAGACTGCAGTTCTGAGTTTAGGGAAGACATCACTGTAAGATGGCATGTCCTTTTCATAGAATCCCATCAGGGAACTTAACTGGCAAGGTGACATTGCTGTGAATTGACCTTGATGACTTCATTAAGGTTGTTATTTTTTTTCTTTGATCCTCTAATCTTTGGAAATGAGTCACTGAGCCTCACTCACTATCAAGGGGAGGGAACTCAAGCTCTATCTCCTACAGAGAGAAGTATTTATATTATCAGCCTACTTCCTCCTCCTCCCCCTCCTCCCCTTCTTCCTCTCCTCTCCCTCCTCCATCATTTCTTTATATTCTGGCTCTACAAGATGATACCAGAATTAGCTGGCATTTTCTTCATCTGAGATCTCATCCAATCCGCTATTTGTCTAAGAATCCTTTGTAAAATGTCAATTAGAAGCCAGGGGACACTTGTTGGATTTGTTCCCTGCTGTTGGGGTGTCACTCACTTAGACCCTCCCATCCTCAACCCTAGTGCAAAGCTTCAGAATTGCTGGTCAAGCCAGGATCCAGCACAGGGGGAGGCAGAGGCAGGAGTCTCTGTGAATTAGAGGGTAGCCTGTTCTACACAGGAAGCTCCAGGACCCTATCTCAAAAAACCCAGATGAAGCAAAACAAAACAAACAAAAAATTCATAATTGCCTGTCAATTTTGGTCCAAAGTGGTCCCCCCTAAAACGGCAGTGCTGGTGACAAGGCTCTAAACAGAAGGACTTTGGTGGGGTACACAGAAGGATTGTTGTTGAGCAAACAGGTAGGTTTCTGTTTACCAGGAACCTCCCTCAACCCCTCCCCCCACCCCCCAACAAAGATTAACTACCTTGGTAAGGGCATCTTAATTTCTGGTCAAACCAAACAGCCTGTACCAGATCAAAGACCCCACCCTGCTGACTTATGTGAAATTCTCTTGCTTCTCTGCTGTTTTGCTCTTCTCTCTGCCCCACCCCCACCCCCAGAGATAGCTTTGGCAGTTTGATCCCAATAAAACTTTCTTTCTGCTCCTGGAGTAGTCTAGTTCAGTGGTTTCGATGCATCCTTGCAGTAATATCAAGACCCCTGTGGTCAACGAGTTCTCTAATTCCAGCATGCTCTTTCCGTCCAACCCTTCTTGCCTTTAGCCTACACTTCCTAGTGACAAAGATGTTTCCCAAAGCTACTTTGGACAGCTCTTTTTCTTTCTACCTGCTTCAGTGAGGCTGCCCTACATTTATCTATCTATCTATCTATCTATCTATCTATCTATCTATCTATCTATCTATCTACCTACCTACCTACCTACCTACCTACCTACCTACCTACCTACTTACTTACTTACTTACAGACAGGTGTCACTCCATAGCCCTGGCTATCATGGAACTCCCTATGTAGACCAGGCTGGCCTCAAATTCCCTGAGATGGGCCTGCCTCTACCTCTCCAGTGCTGGGATTAAAGGCTCGTGTCACCATGCTCTACTGTCATCCATTTTACATAGTTAGATCATTTATCTATATTCTGTTCTGAGATCTCCCTCTTTGGTTTATTTGTTTTTTTTTTTCATAAACAGCATAAACTGAATTTCAGTCCTGTCCAGTTGTTGGTAAGAGCAGTCATTTGAGAACAGTACTAGAGTTTGTTTTGGTTAGGAGAACTGTCCTGAGACTTTATCCCCAAGGGGAAGAAGATGAGAAGCACCTCTCCTAATGTCCTAAGTCAGATAGAGAGGATTTCATGGAAAACAGTTTAGAGAATCCTAAGGGGTGTGAGCCACCTTGCAACATCTGGAGGGGGCATGGCTTTGATTAGGAAGTATATGCAACCATGGCCTTTTCAGGGACAAGGGATGTATGAGGGCTCTTTGAGGTCCAGATATGCTACACGTGCTAGGTCCACATTGTTGGGTTCTACCTACCGTATCTAAGGTTGTATGGAAGGCAGTGGGGACCTCAGCAGAATGAGGCTGCATACTGCCCCACTCAGTACCTAAGAGGACCTCCCAAATGACCAGCAGAAGTGGAGGATACACAACACTTAGTACCTAAGAATAGCCAGAGAAGACTCCAGAACTGCCTGTATTTAACTCAAGAGCAAGAGGTGGGGAGATGGACTAGTTTCACTGAATAAATTTAAAGGCACAGAGGGAGAAAAAAAAATCCAAGTTCTTTCTATGTCTTATGTTCTGTTTGTAGGATATAATGGTTATGGAATGTTATGTACATGAGTGTAGATTTGTGCATTGTCTATCTGAAAACACATAAATCATACCACATTTCCCCCTTTAAAACAAAAGGCTGTATACTACACACTGATCTTCTCTTTTCTTTTAATAATGTTAATAATGTACCTTACAGCTATGCACATATCAGAATATGAGGGATTTCCTATTTTTCTTTTTAGAATTACTTTATTTTTAATCATGTATATATGTGTACAGGAGAGTACAGGTGCCTGGGGAAGCCAGACATTGCATTCCCTGGAACTGGAGTTATAGACAGTTGTCAGCCACTCAGTGTGGGTCCTGGGAACTGAACTCAGGTCCTCTGCAAGAGCAATTTACACTTTTTACCTCTGATCCATCTCTCCAGCCCCTGGGATTTTCTCTTTTTACTGTTGTAACATATGCATGTTGCCATGCAGCACTCAGGTCTTAAACATGCAACCAGACTTTTGGTAAATACATATATTCACATAACCACTACCCCTTTCAAGACATGATAGGAACAACCTCCCCTACACACACACACACACACACACACACACACACACACACACACACACACCTGCCACTTCATCCCATTATCTCATTGCGTAACTAATGCTGGCCTTAAACTTGAAATTTTCCTGCCTGCACCTTCCAGGTGCTGGGATTACAGGCATGAACCACCAGGGCCGGATTAGGACATGGGACATTTTTATAGCTGCAGTAGGTCCCCTTGTTCTCCCACAGATCTGATTGTTCATTTTTGTTTATTTTGAGAGACTGCTGTCATTATGCAGCCAAGGGTGATTTTGAGCTCCTGATTCTTCTAGTGGGTTACAGTCATGTACCATTGTGCTCTGTTTATACAGTGCTGAGGATCTGAACCCAGGGCTTTTGAACCCGGGGCTTTATGCATGCTAAGCAAGTACTCTACAACTAAGCTGCATCCCTAGCTCAACAGACCTGACTTCTACTACTACAAGTTGGGTTTGATTCTGGTATCATCTGGTATCACAGGACACGCACCTTTGTGTCCTGCTGCTTTCGCTTCCGCTTAGGTGTTGCACAGGTCAACATATTAACCCTTTTAGTGCCTAGCGCCACCCACTCAATGAACACAAAACTTGATCTTCTGTCTTTCTGCTGATTGTCATTCGAGTTGTTTCCAAATATCAAACATAAGGAGGCTATAAACTTTCACATACATATCTTATAATTTTGAGCTGTATAATTTTCATTCTTGGGTAAAGACCTAAAAGTGGAATGACTGGGGTTGTGTGGTATGTATATGCTTAACTGTGTAAGGAGCTATCTCGTTTTCTCCTGAGACTAGCCTCACCATTCACATAGTTCCTGGACACACATATATGGACGTCCTGATTTCACGTTCTCAGCAGTTCTAATGAGTACTCCCCAAATGACTCACTCCTCTAGTAAGGGTCTTGTCCCATCAGAGTTCATGCCTGCTTGTGTCTTTTTCCTGATTCTACTGAGCTATTTGTCCTTTTGTTACTACTTGAAAGTTGAGATCACCAAATGTGGCTCATTGCCTTTTTTTTTTTTTTAACACCTAAAGCTTTATTGGAACACGTCTCAGTCCATTTGTTCATGCATTTTAAAAATGTGTATTCTGGCCGGGTGGTGGTGGTGGTGGCGGCGGCGGCGGCAGCGGCGGCGCACGCCTTTAATCCCAGCACTCGGGAGGCGGGAGGCAGGAGGATCTCTGTGAGTTCGAGGCCAGCCTGGACTACGGAGGGAGTTCCATGAAAGTCGCAAAGCTACACCACTCAAGGGAAGAATGTTTTATTCTGACTCATGCTCTCTGGGGTTTCAGTCCATGTTTGCTTGGGCCCACGTACTTGAGAATATCATAGTGTTTGTGGTGGAAGATCTTCCTTGTAGTGGACAGGAAGCAGTGAGTGGGCAAGGATGCAGAGAGCAGGAGGCGGGGTGGGTGCGGGTGAGGGTTGGGGGGTGCAGAGGCAGGCGACACTGTGAGTGAGATTCACTTCTAGCCACTCCCCCCGCCCAGGTCCCGTCTCGTGAAGTTTCCATAACCTCCCAAAACAGCGCTGTCACCTGAGGCCAAGTGCACAACACACGAGCCCGTGGAAGATAGTTTACAATATGTCCATAAACTACAATACCTATAATTTTATCTTTTCTGTGTTTTTAGAATAAACTTATCAGTTTCTATAAAACTCATATTGGGCCGGGCAGTGGGGGTGCACACCTTTAATCCCAGCACTCGGGAGGCAGAGACAGGTGGATCTCTGTGAGTTCGAGGCCAGCCTGGTTTACAGAGTGAGATCCAGGATAGGCACCAAAACTACACAGAGAAACCCTGTCTCAAAAAAACAAAAACAAAAAACAAAAA
>CABHPH010161400.1:48451-62036 GCA_902168325.1 Peromyscus nudipes | reverse complement strand
AAAACAAAAACAAAAAACAAAAAATTAAAACTAAACAAAAAAGCTCATATTGGGATGTGCTGAACTTATAAAACAATGATGAGAGATGGCATTCTAAATTAATTGTATAATTAATAATTAATATTAATAATTGTACACAGGTTCTTTCATATCTCTCAGCAAGATCTTAACATTTTCAGCTGAGGTCACAGATTTGCCTGTTAAGTTTATTTCTAAGTTTCTTTCTTTTTAAAAATTCTGGTAAAGATGGACTTTGAAAATTGTTTAACTGTTTGCTACTAGAATCCAAAAAGACTTTTTTTTTTTTTTTAAATTTTAAGACAAGGTCCCTGTGAATAGTCCTTCCTGTTTTGGAACTCACTCTGTAGACCAGGCTGGCCTCAAACTCACAGAGATCCGCCTGCCTCTGCCCCAAGTGCTGGGATTAAAGGTGTGCACCATTATGCCCAGCTCAGAAAGATAATTGACCTGTGTCTAGCTCCTTTGCTCAATTTGCTTAATTATTTTATAGGTCCTTTGGATAGTTCTAGACCACTGTTACTTATCTTGACATGAACTTGGTCTTTCTTCTTCCCTCCTTTTTCTTTTCCTTACCCATGATCATCCCTAGACCGTCCATTTCAGAATTGAGTAGAAGTGTTTGGAATAGACTGCCACCTAGTTTCCTTCCTTCCTTCCTTCCTTCCTTCCTTCCTTCCTTCCTTCCTTCCTTCCTTCCTTCCTTCCTTCCTCCCTCCCTCCCTCCCTCCCTCCCTTCCTTCCTTCCTTCTTACTTTTGACAGGGTTTCTCTGTGTAACAGCTCTGGCTATCATGGAACTCACTCTGTAGACCAAGCTGGCCTTGAACTCACAAAGATCTGCCTGCCTTTGCCTCCCGAGTGCTGGGATTAAAGGCGTGTGCCACCACCTGTGGGCTGCCTTGCTCTGTAGTGCTATTTTGTTTATACTCTAACAAACAAAGCTTGCCTGAAGATCAGAGGGCAGAGCTAGCCACTAGAGGCCAGGCTGTGGTGGCACACACCTTTAGTCCTAGAATTTGGGAGGAGGAAACAGAAATATCAGGAGTTCAAGGCCACCTTGGGCTATATGAAATTCAATCTATTTTAAAGAGAAACAGAGCCAGGTGGTGGCGGTGGCTCACACATTTAATTCTAGCACTAGCGAGGTGGAGACAGGAATATAAGGGGGGAGGGTAGACAGGATCTCAGCCCATTCAGTTTGAGGATTCATAGAGACAGGCTCTCCCCCTTTAGGCCTGAAGATTTGATAGAGGTAAGAAATCTCTCTAGTTGCTGGCTCCTTTACTGATCTTTGAGCATTTACCTCGATATCTGGCTCCAGGTTTTTATTATTAGGATCAATTAGGATTCGTGCTATATTGCTTGTTTCTAATCTTAGCTATAAAGTGTGAACTGCTCATCATCAAGTATAGTATTAACTGGATTTCTTAGATTTTTCAAATCACATTTTTATCTGTTTTGTGCTGGTCTCAGATTCATGGCAATTCCCCTGTCTCAGCCTTCTGAGGGCTTGTCTTAGTGATTTTCAGTAGGAGTTAGAAGCCTTCCCTACTTTCAGGATGTGAAAGAATACTTGTAAGTTTCTAATACCTTCTGGTTTCATTTTCTATATGAAAACCATCCACTGGCTGTCTCCCTGGTTGGCCTAATAACCATTTATCAAATAATTCACATTTCCCCATTGATTGACAACGCCAGTTTTATCATGCAATAAATTCCCATACTTGGATTTAATCCTGTTAATCTGTCCATTGCCGTGACGATAAATTAATTGACCAATGGAGAGGAGTAAAGTCTTTTCATGCTGAACTGTGTTTGGCTAACACAGGGCACCTTCGCGTTTGTTTTTGTTTTCTCTTTGTACCTAAAATGGCGCTGGTGTTTTCCTCCCCTGGTTCTCATATAGTTCTTGTTAAACTGATTTCTAGGCATTTTGGTGTCTTTGTATGGGATCTTTGTTCCTGCTGTAGTAAATAAGTATTTTCTTAAAAAAAAAACATGCATGTGCAGATTTCAGAATACTAGCTGATCCCACGCCACCTACATGAGTTCTTTTATTGCACACGGGGACTTCCCAGGCACTTATCCTGCCTTCCCAGGTCTATAATCATACCCTCTGCAGAGCAGCAATTAGATCCCGATTTCCGTTTTCCAAACCTCTAATTTCTTTTGCTTTTCTGACACTAAATGGTTTCACAACACCAATAAATTGGAATTGTTTTCAAAGCAAATGTATTCTGAAGTTTCATCAGGGTTTCTAAAAGCTAAGAGCAGACACAGACTTAATGCTATTTTATTACTTTGATTTAAACATTATTCGTAATTTTATGCATGTGGCTTTGCTAACGTGAGTGTGTGTGTGTGTGTGTGTGTGTGTGTGGTGTGTGAGATTCACTAATCCTGTGCTGATAAAGAACAACAAGAATGACCCATCTTACCCTGAAAGGGACACAGAGAAACATGTAAAGTTTGGATCTCTTATGAGTGGCCTCCTTAGGCTCACACCCAGCTAGGAAAGGAAAACATGACATATCACATGTCCTGGAGGCACCACCTCCTCCTCTGCCTCTGAAGCCAGCCCCAGCCTTTCACCCTCAAGTGCAGACCTTGCCAATACTAACTTTCCAGGTGAGACAGGCTGCCTAGCAGTCCACTGAAAATGCCCGTCATTAACTGGGCCAGAGGTGCATTAGTCCACAGCCTGAGGCTTCTTCCACATGTCTGCATTTCATCACCACAAGCAAAACCACTCCAACTTGCAGAAAGTAGTCTGGAGGGCTGCCCAGAAAGATGTATGGACATCTGTATGTGGATTTCACCCAAGCAAACAACACAGTGTCGAGCAGGAGGCCAGAACTAGAATTGAGTGGGAGGTGAGAGTGTGGCGGAGAATCCCAAGCCTTTTAGATTTCAAATGCATAGGAGACTCAAAATAAAGTTCCATGCTAAGCACCAAAGGAAAAAAGATAGTTTTGCGTGTTATCTTCCGTAGTACTTTTTCATTGCTCGTCAAAGCTCATGCACAGGTGCCCATGCCTTCTTGAAATTCAGCCACTGCTCTAAAGGGTGGGTTATACCTTACGCGATCGCCACAAGCAGAAGAAACAATCGATGTAGTCAAAAGAAGTATTTAGAAAATGTTCTTTGGCTCTATGGCCACACTTCTCATGTTTTGTAGCTTTTAAGGCTTGGCACAGCTCTTCCACGATAAATATGATAATTTCCATCTTAAACAAATGCTTGCTTGTGTAGGAAAAGGAAATGGTGCCCTCAAGCCTATTTTTGTCTCCCTCACTTTGTCCAAAAAAGGCTAGTCAATCAATACTTCTGTCTGCACTTGGAAAGTTAGCATTGGCAAGGTCTGAGCTGCAGGGTTGAAAGGTTGGGGCTGGCTTCAGAGGTAGAAGAGGTGGTGGCTCCAGGTCATGTGATCATGAGATTATTTTTCCCCTTCTAGCTTGATGTGAGCCTAAGCAGTCCATTTACCAAGTTGTACAATCTAGCCTTGATTGCATACACTGGGTTACGGAACCCAATATGGACATTGCTGCTTGGTTGAATGCCTGTTTTTCTACATGCTCATCATATGGGCTCAGCCTTTCTCTGATCGGTTTTCTTGTCTATAAAATGATACCTACAGCACAGACACTCTGTGAGGCCCCAGTGGGCTAGTACATGTCAGAGGCTTAGAAAAGGAGACCGACCAGGAGGGAGAGCCCCACAAATGTGCTGTTTTTCAGTAGCACCATATAAATTTCCCATGGAATCATGGCTGTCATCCCAGTTACAGAAAGAGGACAGTTGATTGGACTCTGTTTAAATGGAAACCTTAAAAAATTTCATTCTCAGGACTAGGGGTGGGGGAGTGGAGATGGCTTAGTTTACAGGAAGGAGCTTGCCTTGTAAGTAAGAGGGCTGGGTTCCCCGGAATTTGTGCAAAAATGCTGGTGTGTTGGCACACCCTTGTAATCCCAGCACAGGAGAGACAGAGACAGTGGCTAACTGGTGAGCTCCAAGCCAACAGGACTCTGTCTCTAAGAGGTCGATGGTATTTCTCAGTATAATCCCAGAGGGTGTTCTCTGGCCTCCCCATGCTCACTTGCACACGCATGCACACACATACACACACACACACACACACACACACACACACACACACATTCTTCTTTCAATTCTTTATGCAGGCACACTTACATTGTTCCTAAACACTAATATTCTCTGTCCAAGCATTACATAATCTTACGTTAGCCCACTCAAATGTTCCAGTTGTTTTTCCTGGTTCAGTTATAGTTCATTAAGATAAGCAAGAATAACCATATTAAAAAAATAAGATACTGTAGGAAAACGGATTGAATAAGCTTTCAAATTGCAAATTTTAGAAAAGAGTGCTATAAGATGATGGATTACACCCTGACTCCTATAAGTTTGATCCTGCTTGTTGTCTTGCAAGATTGTTATTTTTTCAAGTTGTATTTACAGCCAGTTATAGGATTATGCTGGTTTTTTTGTTTTAGTTTTTGTTTTTGTTTTTGTTTTTTCCTGAGACAGGGTTTCTCTGTATAGCTCTGGCTGTCCTTTGGAACTCACTCTACAGACCAGCTTGGACTTGAACTCAGAGGTCCACCGGCCTCTGCCTTCTGAGCACTGGGATTAAAAGCATGCCCACCACCATCTGGCAGTGATTATTTTTAATACAATATTTTTATTAATTCTTCAAGGATTTCATACAATGTATTTTGGTCACATTCCCCTCCACTCCTCCCCCAACTCCTCCCAGATCCATTCCCCACCTCCATACTTTTTTTTTTTAAATCCACCAAGTCCAATTTGTGCTGATCATGTATTTCTAGACATGGGACCACCCACTGAAGTGTAGCCCGTCTACCAGGAGCCACGCCCTTAAAGAAAACTGACTCTCCCTCTTCCAGAAGCTGTCAACTGTCAACAGCTCCCCAGCTAGGAGTGAGCTTTTGAGTGTCTCGCCTCTCCATGCTGGAATGTTGACTAGCCATCCATGCAAATATATATTTTTAAAAACTTCACTGGAATAGGAACCATCACATGACTCATATATAATAAGAGGAGGTCTTTTGTGACATTTCTGTCTATTTTACACCTACATATGAAGGTATGTATGTGCTAGGCTGTGACAGAATATACTTTATTTTGAGGGTCCCAAGCAAAAGTTTCATCAACACTGTATGGATTGCTCAAGACAATGTCTTGTTTTACTTTAATTATTGTTCCTCGCAGATTCTTTTTAGGAGTACTTATTCATTTTTTCCAAAAGAATGGCAATACAAATTCAACAAGCTTTCTTTAGCACAGCAGAGCGCCCTGCCATGGCCTTGGCCTTTTCCAAGGGGCAAATGTGGGCCACTCAGGCCAGCACTGCGTCACCGCCACTCAGTAAGGACTTACAAGCTGCCTGCGGCAAGCCAGGGTGAGTAAGCTCCTGAGAGGAGCTCACCCAGGATGTTCAGAAGGACCTGTGCTTGGGTTCACTCAAAGACAAGTGTGGAGCCCGCTTGACCTTACCCTTCCAGGCCTAGTTCTTGCTTTTAAAAAAATATAGTCAGCTTTTTAAGCCTTAATGTACAACTTTATGTAAAATTCTAATACATTTAATCTGAATACATGAATTTTTTATTTACTTTTATTTCGTTTGCATTGGTGTTTTGTCTGCATTTATGTCTGTATTAGGGTGTCGGATCTCCAGGAACTGGAGTTACAGACAGTTGTGAGCTGCCATGCAGGTGTCGGGAATTGAGCTTGGGTCCTCTGGAAGAGCAGTCAGTGCTCTTAACCCATGAGCCATCTCTCTAGCCCCTACACTGAACTTTTTAAAGCATTGTTTTGTGGATATTTTGCCTTGATGTGTGTATGTGCACCACATGTGTGCCTGGTGCTGGTCCAGGTCAGAGGGGGGTGTGTGTTGGGTCTCCTGAGACTGGAGTTACAGATGGTTATGAGACACCATGTGAATCCTGAGACTAGAACCCAGGTCCTCTGTAAGAGGAACAAGTGCTCGTAACCTCTGAGACATCTCTCCAGACCCCCAGGGCTATTTCTTATGGCATAGTCTTGAACAATAAAAACTAACAATGTTGGTTGTAGTGAAAAAGTGAATGTTGATGATTTCTCCTTAATGATAACAAAGAACTGGGGAAGGAAAAATGCACGTAGCCACTTCTTAAAAACCATTCATTTGGTAACAGTATATATAATTTTTTTCACTGTCTCTAAAGAATTATCACATTTTGTTGTGTGTATGTGTGTGCATGTGCACCACGGTATACAGGTAGAAGCTGGGGCATGATCTTCAGGAGTGGGTTCTCTCCTCACATCATGTGGGTCCTGGGCATGAAACTCAGGGCACCAGGCTTTGTGGCAAGCGCCTTCAAATGAGCCACCTCACCAGCCCAGCACTGATGTTTGAAGACTACGTGTACTCTTACTGTTTGCCGTTTTTCTCCGTATGCAGCCATTGGCTATTATATATATTAAACAGTCCCTCTCTGTCCCTGACTGTGAGCTACACTCTGAATCTCCCTTTTATTTTTCGCAGTGTATAGAGGAGGAACAGACAGCATCAAGCACCAAATGCCTTTTGTATATAAGCTCTTACCTTGGAGGAACGGGGAGCCTGGGACACAGTGTATCTGCATCTGGACTCTGAGTATAGTTGAAGGAATTCAAACTATAGACACACAGGAAAGACCCTGAAAGCAGAACACACATACACTAGGCCATTGGGTTTTTTTTATATTTTTTAAAATGTATTGCAGCCATCCTCCTTGGGAAGCCAGTAAAGAAGCCACGGTCTATTCCCAAATCAGGAAGGAATTAGAATGTATTACCCAGACTTGGAAAACAGGTGGCCCGCACATGGAAAGAACAGGTGTGTCATCTGAAGATGACTTGGGTTCTCTTTCCAAACCCCTAAATTTGACACCATAAATCATAGGATTGGCAGTAAAATGACTCGAAGGTTATTTGAAGATGATTTATTGTAGGAGCTTGAGATTTTTCACCCAGCTTTGAAAATATTTTTTAAGATCTCACACTCCATTTTTTCAGACAGATAAAATTCACCATCAAGTTGATTCATTTTTTTCTTTTTTCCATTTATTTATTTATTTATTTATTTATTTATTTATTTATTTATTTATTTATTTTTGCTTTCCTTTTTTAATTAAAGTGCATCTGAACTGTCTGGACCAAGTGGTTTTAGTACAACTTCTGATTTTTTCGGTCAGTGAAAGTATTCAAGGACTCTGACAACATTAAAAAAACACCAAGTGGGTGATTTGAACGGGAACCTTGGGGCCCTGTGTCTGCTGTCCCCTTCTTCGTCTCTGAGGTAGACCTTTAACTGCTGTGAGCAGGGACCACACCCGGGGATTCAAATAAGCGCAGAAAGCCTCAGTGACACTGAACAGGTTCCTGAGAAAATACTCCTGGTCCTTTCCACTAAGAGACGCCTGCAAAGGGGCATACTTCCTACCTTTTCAGAGAAAGTAGCTTCAGGGTAAGTTACACTATCTATCTGGGACCCTACAGGTGATCTGGGGGAAGAGTAAGCCCTTAACACTTACCATTGGTGTCGGCAAAGAGCTGGACCTCTTCCAGGGTGTCCAGCTGCTTCTCAGGACAGCTGGATACACAGAGGGCCGTGGGACCAAGCCACCCGCCCTCGCCGTCCAGATCGCAGGCGTTCATAAAGAACACGTGTCTATAGATGGAGGAAACAAAGGCCCATCTCAGGCCACTGAGACTCATTGGTTGAACTGTGGGCTCTGGAAATGCGTTGTGTACCATCACAAGGGGGAATGACGAAGACACACTTTTGTAGCCACATGCTTCCGAATAACCGAACATTTATCACACCAACTGGAGGCATCTTGGGAACCGTATTCAAACGGGAACAAGCCTCTCCTTTTCTAGGGTCTGCATCTGAGAAGTGAGGGATCTAGCAGGAGTTACCCGAGAAGTCACGGAGGAAGAGAAGGGTCAATCAAACTGTTTATGGCGTGCTTCAAACTGACATATAAACGACGTAACGGAGACTGCTCTAAAGTGTTCAACTCTATTTCAGAGGACAGTGGAGCTCAGGGAGGTGACGAGTGGGAAGGAGGGGGCTGAGGTTGGGGATTTAAGGCAGCCTAAGAGCCAGGACAGCCAGGCCACCTTCAGCTACTCAGCCCCAAAGCAGGCTGTCGCCATCAGCGGGTCATGCGCTGTCAGGGGCAGCTCACCCCCGACCCCCAACCCAAGGCTGATATAGGCTGCCAAAGCCACAGGAATGCAGGGGAGGAGCCCTGGGGGGCTTGACTGCGAAGGGTCTAGAAGCCTCTCTCCCTTCACCGGGGATGGGAGGAAGACGGACAGCTGTGTGAGAGAGATGGTGTGACACATTTCCCGGGGTGAACGACACACGCAGACTTTATTTTGTTTAGAAATTTAAAATTCTGTTAAAATATACATCCAGTTTGCCTCCTTAATCATTTCCAGCACACAGTTCAGGGCACTAGACGGATCTGTGCAACCGACCCCATCACCAGCCTATGGAAACAGTTCCAATAGACAAGCCCCTCATCCCGCCTCCTCTCCCAACCCAGGAAACCGCCAATTCACTCCCTTCCACACCCCAAGCAGGATGCAGAATGCACACTACCTGTCTGATTCTGAGACCTTGTCATGGGAACACTGAACATCTGCTAAGCTTTAGTTCATGCAGAGTCTCAGGGGAGCGTTAAAACACCCTGTAAGATAGGCATAATTACCAGTTTAAAAAGACGAAAACTGGCCTCAGAGAGGCTAAGGACTCTGCCCCCAGGTCACAGAGCTGAGAAATAGTGGAGGCTGAATGTGAACCCAGGACTGGCTGATTCTACTGCTGCTTGCTCCCTTACCGGCACGTGCAGCCTCCTTTTCAGACAGGAAAAGTTGCCAAGCTCTTAAATGAAGGCAAGGTTTTAAAATATAGCCCCAGCCCCTCTGTAGATTGGGGACCTAAGTCACAAGACTTACTTTTTGAGAGTCATGTCCTGCCCTGAGAGGGGGGCCCCTTCCACTGGGGAGTTCCTCTTGCCACACACATTGCCGAAGCTGTCATAGCCGAAGAGGAGTCTTCCCACTGCTCCAGCCATCACCGAATAGCCCATGATGAACACCTGGCAAAACCCAGGGGCATGTGATGACTGCCTGGCCAGGGAGAAAACCACAGCCCCTCACATCCCCGAAGATGCCGGTGTGAAACACAAGAACAAGGATGCTCTACAGCTCCACAGCCCTTCCCTCCCTCAGCAATTCCACCCACCCAGGTAAGATCCAGCTTTGTAAAGCTGGTGTAGCAGGTGAACCGGAGGGCGGGTCCTAAAGCTCTCAGACTCTGCTCTGCTTGCTCTCTCCTCCTCTTTTTCTTCTTCAAGAGGCCGTCACTTTGTGATTTTGTTTCAGCCAAACTTGACTGGGATAATTTCATTTCATCCCTTCAGCACATCTGGGTTATCTAAGTGCATCAAGTGCACATAGTATTTTCCTGCATGTGCATGTGTGGGGGTGGGTATGTGTGCACGTATGCATATGTGGAGGTCAGAGGACAACTTTGGCTGTTGCTCTGCAGACAGCATCCACATTGGTTTTTTGAGACACAGTCTCTGCTAGCTTTGAAACTCACCAAGTAGGTTAGGCTGGCTAGCCAGTGAGCCCCAACCATTTATCTGTCTTCGTCTGTCTCCTCCTCCGGTCAAATTCAGGTCCTCTTAACTGCAATGCCAACACTTACTGCCTGAGCTATCAGGTATCCCGTCTTTCCTTAAAGATTACTTATATTACATATTACTTATAGGGAACTCTATCAAGGCTACACAGTCGATACGTATCAATGCACAAGTCTGAAGGAGTATTTGGGTTACTTGCTTAAAATTCGCAAAATAAAGAACTTACGAGAAAAAAAAAAAACCATCTCAGGATTCTGCTTGGTAAGGGCATCTTGCGGTCAACAGGTGATTTTTGTTATTTTGTTGTTGTTGTTGTTGTTGTTGTTGTTTCATAAATCCACTTTTATAGTGAATGTGGAACATTTGAAATGTCAGTCCAAACCACTGCAACACTCGTCTGTCCACTGCCGAGATTTCTTCTCATAATACAAACTTAGGGTGGGGGTAAGTCTCCTGATCTACTACATACAGAATGCCATCTAAAAGAATGTGGTGCTAGCAAGCTTATTCAGGGACAGAGGCTGCGGGATACTATCCACTAACAGGGGTGGCCATATGCTCCAAAGGTGCCCTGCCTTAAAGTCAGTGAACTTTGAAGGCTCTGCATTCATTGTCAGTTTTGAAATGAAAGTAATAAGCTGAGCAGGTGGTGCAGGCCTGAAATCCTAGCTCTCAGGAGGCAGAGGATGGAGGATCAGGGAGAATGCAAGACCAGCCTTGGTGAAAAAATGGGTTCAAGGCCAACCCCAGGCTACACGAGACCCTGTCTCGAAAAGACAAAACAAGAGTATGAAATATTAAAGTGCTCCGTGGATACTAGAGACTTTACTAGAGGACACAAAGGCAAACAAAACCTGGTGCCAACCCTCGGAATTCACTCCCCAGGATCATTATTATTGATGACACTGCCCTGGGCTGGGCTTGGACAAAGAGGCTTAGGGGAAGACACAGCCCCAAAAGGAACAGGACTTATCAACTGCAGACCATGTGAGGGAGGAGACCCTTGTCCCTTCCCAAGTTCCTCCTCAGTTTATCTCATGAGAGTTTTAGGATATATCGGTCACTTTTGCTAACAGTAAGGGTCACCCTTTCTTCTCTTCAAGGCAGGGTACTAAAGGGTGAGTCTGTGTGCCTAAATGGCCTTAGCATGTCCGTCTTCTGTCTTTCTGTCTTAGGATGTGAGTCCTGACGTCATCTGCACTTGTGTGTATGTGTGTGTGTGTGTGTGTGTGTGTGTGTGTGCTTTTGCTTATCTCACCACAGACTTATCTAATAACAACATGATAGTTTCTCTGTGCCCCGACTTCCTGTGCATGCCTTCCTTGGGAAGTTCACGGGGAGGGGAGGGATTTGGGTTTTCTTGGGTTCCCCTCACACCACTGTGAAGCATCACCACAATTTTAATTCCACATGAGGAGAGGGGGTGAGCAGTGTAACAGGGCCCTTGAAAAACGGACCTCAGGGAACTAAACTTTTCCTAGGGGGTCCCAGACACTCCCTCCCACGGGAGGAGGGATTCCACATGTATCAGGAAGAGGTAGCAAACAGTACTGATATCTATCACACAGCTCAATCTGAACAGCAATATTTCCTGGCTTTGTTTTCCTCATCTGTAAGACTCCAACAGAAAAGGTGGAGAAAAACTAACAACTTTTTGGCCTCTAGTTCTGCCCCAAACTGTAAATGAACGCACTTCCCTTCTCCAGTTCCTGTGGCCTGGTTTTCTTTTGTTAAGGTAAGGCTGGCGAGCTCCCGGCTTCAGAGCCCAGACTCCAGTATCAGCAGTCTAGGAAGTGCGTATGTTAGTGTGCTGTGGCTTCAAATGAAGTCGCTCCAAGCTGGGTCTGGGAAATGGGAGTCTGGAAAGATAACTAGGAAAGACTGATGTGGGAGAGGACACTGGAGGGTAAGGAGAGGCAGGGATCATTCAGAGCTTCAGGCTTGCTTTCTGTTCGTGTATTTAATACAAGCATCAGCACAGGCTGGTGCTCTCTCTGTTTGCAGGGGACCAGTCCTGCTTGCAAGTCTGGCATCCTCACCCGAGCTGCTTTGTCCAGCCCTGGCTGAGGGCAGCGACATCAATCCTACACTTGGTCAGTTGGTCTATGATGTGATGAGAGGACCCAGAAGTGGAACAGTGAATGAACACACACACACACACACACACACACACACACACACACACACTTTGTTCTGCTTCGGATAGGTATCTGTAGCTAAAGATTTTGCAGAAGAGGAAAGAAGCTAGTCAGCTAAGAGAGAACTCTTATGACTAGATGTAGTAAAGAGAATCTGGGCACATGGAAACCTTTAGATTTATCCTACAAACGAAGTGTGCTTTCTCTGCAGTTTCCAGCTCAGTGCGTGCAGTGTCTCAGCCAGCTCATAATTCTCCAGGCTGTGAAGGGCCATCTATGATCTTCTCCCTAGGCAGCTGCCCGCCTGAAAGTTTGAGTGGTGGGGGGGTCAGGGAGGACCATTAAATGACAGTAACAGCCCAAGGTCAAAGTTGCAGAGTCCTCAGGAGGGACAGCTGCTCCCTACATTCACAGAACTGCAGAAGTGGAGGAGAACAGACCGTGGATAGGGGAGGTATAAGACGTAGTAGGTACACAGACTTCTTTGGGCTCCTTGAGGAGAGGTCCAAGGGCCTCAGCTAGAGCAGCAGCAGCAAACACCTCCAGGCCCAGCCTTCCACTGTGTGTCTAGCCAAGTCTGTCTACGCAAAACCAGTTGGAAAATTAAAAATTGAATACATGCCTTCTTTACTTGGGTAGAATAAGCGTGGTATTTTAGAGTGAGTTCAAATAAAGTCTTTTCAATGAAGGTAACTACTACTAGGTCGATATAGGGCACTGTGAGTTAACCGTTTACTATGCAGCACATAGCATGCCCCAACTGGCATGGGTGACTTCCTTAGCACAGCCTTTGAAAAGGGTGACTGAGGCTCTAGGACTAAGAGAATCAAGATTCAGCTCCAAGAGACTCTCAGGATTGACTCAACAGGGTCTGATGGGGTCTACCACTAATCATGTGTACCACCAATCAAGTATGTAAGGAGAGGGTTTGCAGCAAGTTGCTAAACACAGCAGGCCAAGGAGGTGCACATGTGTATGTGTGTCTCTGTATGCACCCAGTTAAAAAGCGATCTCTAGGCTTTTGTTGAGGAGTATTTGGCTGAGGGGTTCGGTGGCTGTAAGAGGACTTCCACTCTGAGAGCTTGGATAGCAAAGGAATTCACCTCACCCTTACCAAAGGAAAGACAGGGCTGCAAACGGATTCTCCATTTCCTAATGGGGACCCGATAAATCTCGGTCTACTGCAAGAAGACAGCCTCTTCAGGGAGCTGAGGAGATTGTGAAATCCCAGAATAAGAATTTCCTAACTCAGGCTCATTCTGGGCCAGTGTCCTTGTAGCATAAACTTTAAACGATTCACATTTAAGACACATTTGTGTCTGGACACACACAACGGGGCCTTGTGCCTGCCAAGCGGCCGTACTTACCAAACCAGTCCAAAAGAGAAAGAACAGAGCTAGCCACGCTGTATCTGTGCATTTCCTATAAATCTGGGGTCGCCACTCTCTCTGTCTGGGTGTTTTCTCTTCAGAAACCTTCCAGGAAAAATAAATAAATAAATAAATAAAAATGGAGAGTTGAGAAAAGGAAGAGAGAACAGGTGAAATCAACCGAACCCAAACCTATCCAAAGGCTGCTTAAAGTAACTCAACTTTGTCACCCGACTCTTTCTCCTGGGGGAGACCTGCTCTCTGCAGGGTGGATGTGAAGTCCTCTGGGTGCCAAGTTCTTACTGGAGGTAAGAGCACCCTCCTCCCACTAG
>CABHPH010161400.1:20816-38656 GCA_902168325.1 Peromyscus nudipes | reverse complement strand
ACACACACACACACACACACACACACACGCAGACATGCACGCAACAATAATAGTAAGAGGGCTGGAGAGATGGCTCAGCGGTTAAGAGCACGAGTTGTTCTTCCAGAGGTCCTGAGTTCAAGTCCCAGCAACCACATGGCACCTCACCCCCATTTGTAATGAGGTCTGGTGCCCTCTTCTGGTATACAGACAGACTGTATACATAATAAATAAATCTTTAAAAAAAAATAATAGTAAGAACAAGAGGTCATGAACTTGAGAAGGAATTGGGTGGGTACACAGGAGGAATTGGAGCGAGGAGATGGTGGAATGGAAATGATCTAAATATATTACTCATCTATAAAAAACCTAAAAATAGAATAAAATAAATGTAAAAAAAACCCACATTCATTTCATGATTTTTGGACACATTTCTTTTTTTTTTAATTCTACACATGAAAAAGCTGGAGTAATTTTATATGCACAAACATTTTGGGCTGAGGAGATTGCTCAATCAGTAAAGTGCCTTGCAAGCATCAAGACCTGAGTTTGGTTCACAGACCACGTGGGAGAGCAGGTCCAGAGCACACGCTTGCAGTCACAGCACCGGGGAAGGGAGGCAGTCGGGTCTCTGGGTGTGTTGACCAGTCCATCGAGCCCCCTTAGGAAGCTTGAGGTTCACCTCTGTCCCCCACAGCCTGCCCACACATACGTGCTTGTGTATACATCAACCCCTCCATACACCAGGCAAGATTTTATGCATAAAATGTTTAGAATTATAAATCTCTACTCATGATAACTAAAACTTGAAAATGCTATGAACGTCTTCAAAAATACAAATTACTCACAAAGATGCTATTTAGGTACTTACATGTTTTTGAAAATATGATAGTATGATGCATGGTTATGATCCAGTACCAGTGAAATAACAACTTGCTCACTTGTGTCTATAACATGACTACCACGACCTAAAATAACACTATAAGAAAAAACCTGGAAGGAAACTTACTAACATGTTAATAATGGATTCTGAATGGAGAAACAATAGGAGATCTAAAAATCTTTCTCCATTCATTTCTGTAATTCCCCGTTGTCTTTGACAATGAGTCTCCCCACCCACACACAATGCCATCTAAGGTCTCTGTAACGCACGGATCAACAGAACAGCTCAGTCTGAACTGTTTTCTTTGGACAGAATGTCACTATCAGTTCATGAGACCCACAATTGTAACACCTCAAACAAGCTCTTGAGGTGACTCTGAGTCTGTGCAAGGGCACAGTTTAATGTAGATGGGCCTCGGTGCCGGCCTAGATGATAGAGTGAGGGCAAACAGAGCACCTTAGACAGAGCATCTCAGAGAAGAGGGGAAGCTGGCTCTTGGTAGGAGTTGCCAAAGTCACAGAAATTCCAAAATCAGGGCAATGGATTCCAGAGCAGAGGCCACTATTTAACTGGGCAAAAATCCCACAGACCTTATCTCGTAAAAGAAGTGAGCGAAATCCGGCTAGAATAGGCTGCTGCTGTTATTCTTGATTTTGTATTATTTGTCTTAACCCAAAGCCATTTAATGATGAAATTAAAACAATGTTAGAACCCTAAGAAAGAATGATAGACTTTGAAATTTTAGGCTGACTTTATTGTTATTATTACACTATATGAGGAAGACACGGGTTCCGCAGAGTGCCCACGCCTGCCGTTTGTGATGGGAATTCTCCTGTCTCTCTCTGGTGTTGCTGGAGCTACAACTTCTAGGGAGGAAGATTTTACATGTGTTAACTTGGCTTGTTTCAGAAAAATCATTTTCTGGTGAACTTAAGTTTTTTTTTTTTTTGGTTTTGTTTTGTTTTTCAAGATAGGGTTTCAGGCTGGCCTCGAACTCACAGAGATCCGCCTGCCTCTGCCTCCCAAGTGCTGGGATTAAAGGTATGCGCCACCACCGCCCGGCTGAACTTAAGTTTCTTGACCAGCTGGAAAGTGGCAAAGTCAGGACATGCAAAACAGTTGGTTTTTCTTTACTCTTTGGAGGCCCACCACCCAACTCCTAAATAAATACATGGAGACTTATTTTTACTTTTGAATGCCCGGCCTTAGCTTGGCTTGTTTCTAGGCAGCTTTTCTTAAATTATCCCATTTACCTTTTATCTCTGGGCTTTTGCTTTTCTCTATTTCTGTATGCCTCTCTTTACTTCTTACTCTGTAGCTGGCTCCTAGTACTCTCCTCTCTTTCTCCTTTTCTCGCTCCTTCCTCTTCTTGTTCTTCATATTCTCTCTGCCTGGCAGCCCTGTCTATTTCTCTCTCCTGCCTAGCTATTGACCATTCAGCTCTTTATTGGACCAATCAAGTGTTTTAGGCAAGCAAAGTAACACAGCTTCACAGAGTTAAACAAATGCAACATAAAAGAATGCAACACATCTTTGCATCATTAAACAAATGTTCTACAGCATAAATAAATGTAACACATCTTCAACTAATATTCCTCAACAATGTGAGCCCAGCGGGTAAGGCTTAACCTCTTTTCTCCACAATGTCAAAACAGTCACAAATACGGATTCACTGAGGTGAGATTGCCCAGCACTGCCATCTGATCCCGGCTTTTTCTCTTCAATTGAGCCGACAGTCATATATATATATGGTTTTGTGTTGCAAAATACATATATATATAAACCTATCTCGATTTTTAAATGGCTGCATTGTATTTTGTTACATGGATATTTTATTTGCTTTTTTCTTTCCATTTTTATATTTATGGTGTGAGTGTTTTGGCTGCATGCATGTATGTAGATGCACCTCGTGTGTGCCAGTTACATGCAGGGACCAGAAGAGGGTGTCAGATCTCCTGGGATTTTACTTTCAGACAGTTGAGAGCAGCCGTGTGGGTGCTGAGAACTGAATCCAGGTCCTCTGCTAGAGGAACAAGTGCTCTTAATTGAACCACTTCTCCAGACCCCTCCCATTTTTTTATTTTGTGTGTGTGTGTGTGTGTGTGTGTTTAAGTTTCTTTCTTTCTCCTCTCCATGTCCTTTCTTTTGAGACAGGGTCTCACTGTGTGTAGCTCTAGCTGTCTAGGAACTCACTATGTAGACCCAAGTGAACTCAAAGGTCAGTCTGCCTCCTCTTCCTGAGTGCTGGGATTAAAGGTGTGTGCATCACTACTCCTGGATTATCCCCCGGCCCCTTTTAAAGACAACATCTTGCAACAAAGCTCAGGTTGGCTTTGAACTCACTACATAGCTCAGGTGAAAGACATGCTATCTCTTGCTTTAGTGTCTCAAAATCCTTGGGTTAAAATCATGAGTCAAATGCATGGCCAAAGTTGAGATGTGAGAGGCCAATAATTCTAGACGGTTATTGTAAATTAGAGATTTGTGTAATGCTTACATTACAAAAGAAATTTGACTTGACATTCTTTCAAATTTGGTGTTTATTATTATTAGTTTACTTGAAAAGCATCTAAATAGATAAATGAAGTGAATGTCCTATACATTTTTGTACAATTGTCAGAGTTCTGATTATTAGGCTCATATTGCTTCCAAGAGTCACTCTGTTCAGATTTAAATCCTTTAATGTTTTTTAGAAGTCTACTGTGTGGAAAGTGCAATCTTGACCTGTGGAATTGGAGAGGGAGCCAGCAGTTCACCTGCATAGGCACCCTGGTTCATGTATATATTGTAACACATCAGGAGCACTGTGGTCAGTTCATGATCACATGACGTAGAAGAGAGTCCACGTCAACACTGTTGTTTCTGGGTTCCCCACTACATGGTTCTTTCAGGACAATTTATTGTTTGTTATTATGAACATGTATTACTTAAAAAATAGCAAGAGAGTTTAGAAACTCTTTCTTTTCTTTTCTTTTTTTTTAAAGATTTATTTATTTATTTTGTATACAATGTTCTGTCTGAATGTAAGCATGCAGGCCAGAAGAGGGCACCAGATCTCATTACAGATGGTTGTGAGCCACCATGTGGTTGCTAGGAATTGAACTCAGAACCTCTGGAAGAGCAGCAGGTGCTCTTAACCGCTGAGCCATCTCTCCAGCCCGAGTTTAGAAACTCTTAACTGGATTTGAATACACTGTCTGTTTAAGCACTGTGTTCTAAAAGATCATAATTATCTGAAGGTCAATTTAGGGTCAAGTAATAAATTAGAGGATGATTCTAACTCTGTCTTATAAACTGTTAGCTGCACAAATCAAAGCTCCTGAAGTCCATTGCTTGTTTCTGTCCATCTTTGTGATAAGGTAGAGGCATCTTCCTATTACTGATGCTGGTTTCTCATAGAAACCCATCATTTGCTACCCCAAACCACTCTGGGGAAAGCTTGGGGAATGTGGGTGGGGATGGGCAGTGGTCTGGGGCCCGGCCTGTGAGACTTCTGTCCCCAAAGCTCAAGAAGACCAACTTGAAATAGAGTGCTCTTTCTTTCTTTCCTCTCCTCTCCTTTGCTTCGCTATTGTGTGTGGACAGGAGGGGCAGTCGCCAGAGGCTTTCAGAGCACTGCATCTGTCACAGGACTGTCCTGGAGAAGCAAAGCTAGCAGAGTAGTCTGTCTGCATCCAGTGGTTGTCTCAAGCACCAGGAGAGTTGACAGATGGAGATGAGTTGCACAAGGATTCAGAAAAGAGATGCATGGTGTATGCCTCAGTGGGCCTGGTGTTGAGTAGAAGGGGGCTACTCCTGCATTTCCATTGCCTATATCTTTAGTCAGCTATTGAACATACCTGGCAATTCCCTAGCCTCCAGGTTCCTCTGCTGCAGTTCCTTAGGATGTATGATGAGGAAGAAAACACGTTGACCTTAAGCCAATGAACTAGCCTTTTACACCTCTGCCGGCTCATAGTGAAAACGTCAACATTATTGTAGAAGTGACAAGTGCCAGCACACAGCAGGGCATACATGACGTGGCTGTTAGAAAGAGACACCCTCATACATCCATGCAGACCAACACCCAGGCTCTCAGAAGACCCAGCAGATACGCTGTGAGGGCAGTGGCCTGTGGTCCCGGCCACCTTATCCACTGTAAAGTGCTCACTCAGCAGAGATGTAGGACAGATCTGCTGTGAGGCTCCACCCCTCACTGAACATACCTATCAGAGGGAAGGACACGACCACTCACTTCAGAAGAAAGGGGAAGTCTAGCCGTTGCAGAGGCTTCTTGGCCAAGTCGTTGGATTTTCCCCTTGTCATCTGTGCTTACCAGACACAGGTCAACGATCCAGTCCTCAAACTCAGACATCAGTCTTTCAGAGCAGAAAACAAGGGAGTTTGATATCCTGTTGGGTCACATCCTGTTCACAGTGGCAGGAAGTGGGGGCCGTAGCCCAAGACAGTTGGAAAAACATGACGTTTGGAGGAGTTTGCACAAAATGTATAATGAGTTTTGGTGTACAGTTCCGAACAACACTGTGAATGAAAGCCCATAAATCTTGAAAGCCCTAACATTCTTGCCAAATGAAACTCCCTGAAAGTTATTTGCCTGTGTTGGACCTCACATTATGCAAATCTTAAAAAAGTCTTATTGGTCATCTGAAAACGCATCCCATAAGCCATGAGTGTTGTCCCTAAGAATAGAGATGCAATGTTGGGAATTTCTCAGTGACAGTCCTTGGGACCATGGGATCATAGACGTTGTTCAGAACTTGGGATGTTTTTGTTCTTCTTGATGGGAAGGGATGTGTGTCAGGAGTCATGATGCAGTGCAAAGAACACTGCCTGGGAGGCAGCAGGCTCGTGCAGGACTGTGGGCACACCATACTCTCAGCTCTTGGCACAGCTTGTCTTTCCTTTGTTTGGTGGTTGTCGCATCTGACAGAAGAGCCGCTTCAAGAACAACAGACACCTCTCTGGGCCTTTGCTTCACCCTTAACGCTCTTCTCTGCCTTCTCTCCTCCTCTTCATTTTCCTGTGACTGGGGCAGGATGAGGGCCCTGGGAAGCTCCATGCTGCTTCTGGAAAAGCTTCTGTTTCTTGGGACTAGGTGGATAAATAGCATCCTCAGGAAGCTGTCTGAGTGGCCCCTCTAGTTCCAGGCTTTCTAGTAACTCAGAACTGCTGGGCTTCTAAGTCTAGCTAATGGGACTCAGAGTTTTGGTTGCTGGTCCCAAGGATCACTCTTTAAAGTTTAAGAACTATGTGCTCAGAAAATTTCACTTCATGGTCCTTTTGACTTTTTCTCCAGCTTCTTTATGTGAAGTCTATGTGCTGGAAGTGGACCACAGTGGGTGGGAATTTATCTCTTAGGATCATCCATGTGTCATGAGTATGAAGAAAACTTAGGTAGCTAGGCTAAAGGCCTAAAGGGATTTCAGCAGGCAATCATTAGAAAAAGAGATAGAAAGGAAAGATCTGAGCTTGACATAGAAATAGACTTTAAATTATAAACACTTTACTATTACAACACTGTGGCATTTCAGCTTGTACACTGAAAAAAAAATGAAGCTTATGGATCGCTGCCTAAGGAATACCTTGGGTAGAAAATTGATTGATGCATAAGTTCAGAATCACTCAGATGTATTCTCAAATGCTGTCTATGCCTGAAAGGTCCTGATATCCGGCCAGGTCAGCAGGCGAAACTATGTGTTTCTGTTGTTTATGCCTGGCCACTTCGTTCTTTTCTGTTTTCATCTCACTGTTTCATTCTTTGGGAAGCCTGGGAGTGAAGATTTCCCCCTTGCTGATCTCCGCAGGGTAGACCATGCCTTAAACTCTGGGCTCACACCTCCTTTAACCCTGCTATCTGGAAGCAGAGCATATCGTTGCTTTACTAGGCAGGGGAAGGGCTGGAGCAGATAAGGGCTGCCTTGTCTGGCTCCAGGTCACACTTTCAGGAAGTGATACAGCTAGAGCGAGGGAGCTTACTCGGAGCTTTCTTCTTGCAGCTCAGGTTCTCTTGCTACACTTCACTGCCTTCCAGCGCAGATCCTCGGACAAATATGAGTACAAAAAGACATGTGTTCTGAAGTGGACTGTCTATCCATCGGGCGGTGTGATCTCTGTCTTCTACAAACGGGGACACTCATTACTGGACACCCTTGGTTACAGAATATAGTTTTATGTAATAGGAAAAGGTCTTTCAGAAACGTAATCCAGAGGAAGAGAAACGTCATCAGTTTCCGGATGTTTGGGTTCCCCCTTTCCCCCCCCATGAACTATTTGGTTTCATGTGGGGCTAAAAAAAAAAACTGCCTAAGAAGACAAAAATAATTTCCTTTGTAGCTTTACCTCATAAAGCAACAACACATTGTGCTTTTTCATGGAAAGGTCTATTTCTAGAAAGAATGAGGGCCACCGTCAGCCTCATGAGTAATAACTATTTGGCAAGATGATGCTTCCCACAGACAATCACTCTGAGCCCTTCTTTGGAAGGTTTAGGTTTTTGTTTTTGTTACTTTGTTTTCAAAATTTGTACATGCTAGTCTGTGGTACACAAACCCAATTTATTAGAAAACCCAAAGGTAAGTGTACAGGGCTATGGATTCTCCTTTTATTTCCTAGGTAATGACTCAGCAATTTAGATGCACCGAGTGGAGTGGAGAGAACGTCTCTCCTGGCTTTACAAAAACCCAAACCACAAGAAACTACAGACCTTTGCTCTTCGTGTGTCCACCCATCATCCCCCAGGGTGGACCCTGTGGATTGTGTGTGGAGTTCGTGAAGTGAGATGGTTGGGACTAATGAATGGGATGGTCTCGGGAAGAAAGTGTGCACTATTTTATTTTCTGGGGCTTCAGTTTACAATTGTTTACTTTTTAGATGCACAGTTTCCTCAGGATGCAGATCAGCTAACTGTAAATGCAGCTGGAATTGACTCCCTACTCTTTTTCCAGAGTATTCAAATGGATAATCAATATACAAAGATTGACCAAGATACAAAATGCTAGGCCTAGAGAATCCTAGTTTCCATGAGAGTTATACAGATGAACAGTAATGATGCCTGAGTCTAGCGGATGGCCTCCTTTTCTGCTTTTATATCATTCTATGGCTCTCTTGGGTCTTGTAAATTTCTCCTGAAAGAAAATAGTTCAGCCACCCAGAATGGTTTTCTTTTGTTGTTGTTTGTTTCTGTTTGGTTTTGTTTTTTGAGACAAGGTTTCACTGTATAGCTCTGGCTGTCCTGGAACTCACTCTGTAGACCAGGCTGTCCTGGAACTCACTCTGTAGACCAGGCTGTCCTGAAACTCACAGAGATCCACCTGCCTCTGCCTCCTGAATGCTGGGATTAAAGATGCTCTACCACCAGCTGGTCTCAGAGACATTTTGATCAATAATTTGGAACCCAGTGTCAGATACTCTCCTTACTGGGGAAGAACTGGGTGGCCTTTAAATTAGAAAAATAAACAAGCTTAAAATATATCAACGACTATCCTATGTGTACCTGAGATTCCATGGCTCTGCCCTGGATATAGAAGGATTACAGAATGGGCTCAGGAGTGGGGGTGGGGGTGGGGGTGGGGACGGTGGCCACAAGCTTCATTTAATTAATTAATTCATGGGCACGAGACCAAATAGAAATGAGAAGACTTGCTGTAGTTTTTGCTGGAAGTTTTTCTATGTCCTGCCGGGTCCCACAGCTGCTCTGACCCAAATAAACACACAGAGGCTTAGATCAATTACGAATTGCATGGCACATGGCAGGCTTCTTGCTAGCTAGCCCTTATAACTTAAATTAACCCATTTCTATTAACCTATAAGTTGCCACATGGCCATGGCTTACCCATCTGCTGGCATGTTGTTCCTTCAGTGGCAGCTGGTGTCTCTCTCTGCCTTCTTCCTGTCTCTCTGTTTGGATTTCCCACCTGCCTCTAAGCTGCCTTGCCATAGGCCAAACGGCTTTATTTATCAACCAATCAAAGCAACACACATTCATAGCGTACAGAAAGACATTCTTCATCAACTTGTCACTCAATCTCCAGTCTTCGAAGCCCAGTGATCTCAGATTCAAGTAATCATTGCTACAGGTTTAGAAGGAAGGTAATATGCCAGATAGAATACTCTCTGTCCCGAGCTTCCTGCGGATTCTTACATTCTGACCTAATGTCTGAGCCAAAAGGAATAATCACAAAACAGCAGTGGGTTTAAAGGTGAGGGAGTCAAGGGCACACCACAGAGGCCTCTGTCCTACTCAAAGCAGCTTTGGTCCCAAGTCTCAAAATAGAAGAAATGATTTACGTGTTGGAAAGTTCAAGCTGATAGAAGAGGTCTGCATATAGCACTAAAACTTAAGTCCTGAAGGATAAGCTCAGTTTTGTTTTTATTTTTTTAAACATATATATAATGAAATCTTTGGGTATTTCACATCATTTATTTTTTTTCCAAGATCTGGTTTACTTTATTTTTTCTCATTTTCTTATCAGTTTTTTGAGAATTTCATAAAAGTGTATTTTGATCAGATTCATCCCCCTCCTTTTCTAGATTATTTATTTATTTATTTATTTATTTATTTATTTATTTATTTATTTATTTATTTATTATGTATACAGTGTTCTGCCTACATGCCAGAAGAGGGCGCCAGATCGAATTATAAATGGTTGTGAGACACCATGTGGTTGCTGGGAATTGAACTCAGGACCTTGGGAAGAGCAGCCAGTACTCTTAACTTCTGAGCCATTTCTCCAGCCCTCATGTCACCTTAATTTAAAATTTAATTCAATTTAAAAGGATTTAGTTTTATTTTATATGTATGAGCATTTTGCCTGCATGTATGTATGTGCAGCACATGCATGCAGTAACCGCAGAGACCAAAAGAGGGCACCAGATCCCCTGGAACTGGAGTTGCAGACATTTGTGAAACAAGTCGGGACGTGGGTGCTGGGAACAAAACTCAGGACCTCTGCAAAATCAGTAAACGCTCTGCTTGCTTTCCTTCCTTCGTTCCTTCGTTCCTTCGTTTCTTTTGTCCTTCCTTCCTTCCTTCCTTCCTTCCTTCCTTCCTTCCTTCCTTCCTTCCTTCCTTCCTTTCTTTCTTTCTCTCAGGACAGGGTTTCTATCCTGGAACTCACTGTGTAGCCCAGGCTGACCTTGAACTCACAGAGATCCGCCTCCTCTGCCTCCTGAGTGCTGGGATTGATGTGAGTCTCAGTAGATGCTCCTAACTGCTGAGTCATCTCTCCAGCCCCTGTTTGCCCCTTTTTGTTGGGTTATTCTTATTATGTTGTGGAAATTCTGATGAGTCACTTATCGAAGAAGTGATTTACAAACACCTTCCCTTAGGTAGTGGTTGTCTTTTAACTTTCTAAGTTTATTTTAAGTGATATATCAAGCATAAAAGTTATACATTTCAATGGGGAAATCTTGTATTTGTTTTAATACACATATATTATATATTGATACAATATATATTATATATAATATGTATTATATATATTGTATAATGTTTAAATCTGGTTAACTATATTTATCCACTCAAACATTTATCATTTCTTTAAAGTGAATGTTTTTTTTTTTTTGAAATGTGTAATATACCTTTTAGTTTTCTTAATGGCTCCTTTGGAAGAATGAAACTTGATTTTGATACAGCCCAATGTAATTCTTAGAAATTTATACATAGTGCCTTTGGTGTCATGTCTAACAAATGTTTACATAACCCAGGGTAATAGAGCCTATTTTTTTTTACTAAAAGTTTTATAGTTTTACGACTTAAATTTTGGTTGTGATCCATCTGGAATTGTGTGTGGTGTGGGGTGAAGGCTTCCTCCTTCTCCTCCTTCTCTCACGTGAATGTATAATTATTCCACTCACTGAATGCTTAAGAAAGGAACTGTTGCTGGCTCGAGAGTCACATGACACAGTGGTATCAGGGCCCGTGCTGACTTGCAATGAAACTGAATCTTGAACACCGGGTACAGTGGAGTTATAACCTGGCTGAAGTTATAGGATCCACCGTCATTCGCTGAGAACTATCTATCTGTTCTGCATCAGCTGGACAGGCAAGCTGAAGGTGTGGCAGGGGTCACTGCCCTGCACCCTGCTCACCTTCCACAGCCCACTACCCTCTGTGGCCCCCTAGGGATGCCGTACTGCCTCCTCCTCCAGGGAAATTCCACAGTCAAGGCCTGCCTGGGCTACAGAGTGAGTTCAGCGCCATTCCAGATAACTTAATGAGAACGTCGCTCCCAAACAAAGATTTAAAAAGGGCTAGAGTGTAGCTCAGGGGTACAAAGCTTGCCTAGCACGCGGGAGGCCAGAGGTACAATCCCAGTACTGAAACAAAAAAGAAAGAAAAAAGTAAAGAAAAGCAGAGTTCTGACATCAAAACTACCTTTCTTTTTTGGTGCATGTTTTGGCAGAGCATCCTGCTGGAGCCTTTTCTGTCTCACCAAGCCAGGGCGCTAAATCCAGAACCTCAGCTTAGCGGACCAGGGCAGCAAACTGGGCCACGTCTAACTTCATCCCGGATTCTTAAGGTCCCTTCCCAAACACAGTCCCTAGAATCCTGTCTGTGTAGGTTGGGAAAATCATGTACTTCCTTTGGAGTGTAAGTACACCTTCACACGGGTCACACTTTGCACCTCATCTTTGGGACTTGAACTTAGGAATTTAGAAGCAATGAGGGCACTGAGGTGGATCTTGAGGAGAATCAGAAGTGTCTAAGCCAGGTGACTACCTCAGGGGACTCCATTATGATTTCCTCAGGCGACACAGGCCCAAGCTCTCTACGTGGGAGTGAGAGGAAGGGCTGCTTTTACTGGCAAAGAACACTCATTTAGTCCCTATGTTATTTGTCTAGGAGGAAATTCCAGCTCAGTCATTTGAAGGACTGTCTTGACCCGGAGTTGCGTGTACTAAGTCATTGAGAGCCTTGTTGAGTGCCGAGCTGTCTATAGGGACTGCCTGGTTAGCCTAGTTACCCGCTGGCCTTGGCGGCAGCTGGTACCAACCCCTCCGTATTCCCTTCAGGTCTCTCAGTTCCGCCTCCAGGGCTGCTTGGTGAGCATGGAGCCAGTTTGCAGAAGTCCATTTCCTAACTCACTGCCCCTTCAAGCCGCTCTCCCTGCCCACCCCTCTGGTTTCTATCGCTCTAGGACTGACATCTGCTCTCGACTTCATCAAAGCTCCCGATGAGAAATACAAAGCTTGGTTTCCTGGATGAAATAAGAGGCTGGAGAAAATGCAGGGGACACCAGTACAGTTAAAAGTTTCAGTCCCCGATTACACTGTTGTGGCGACAAGATGATTACATCACTGGAATGCCCTTTTCCCAAACGTATAAACACACACAAGGCATCTAGAATTTCTGCAGAACCGGGCAATATTCCTCCCTCCTCACCCTTGCCAGCCGTGGAGGCGAAGGCTGGTGCTTGGAAGTTCTTGTGGGTGCTACAGCCTGTGTGACTTTGCTTCTAGAGCTAAGTCTTGTGTGTGACTTGTGGAGATGGCTGGCATCCAAAGGAAACCGGGATTTGTGGTGAAAAGCTGGATGGATGGGCGGCTCGCTGGCTCTGCTTCAGCGGCCGGGCCACCTCCTCAGCCAAGCTGCCAGGCGATGTTGGGTTTCCCTGAGGCTTTTGGGAAGGCTGGCCCAGGTTTCCAGAGCAAGTTCTTTGTCACTGTTTTCCTTGCTAGGTGATTAGCAAATCTGCCCTTCCCACGAGGTGAGGCATCCTATGTATCGGATGACAGAGGGGTGCACTCCAGTCTGTGTCGCACAGACTCCGTCTTCCTATTAGCCCAGCGCCCCGGGCTGTTTGCTGAGCCCAGAAGGAAGAAGAAAGCCCAGATTGCAGGGCAGCCTCACCCTGCAGTGACTCCTGGCTCTCCTTTATTATACCCTCAGCCTGGAATGTCTGGCCTGGTCTGTCCTCTCCTGATGAAATCCTACTTATTTGCAGAAGCTCAGTGAAGACATCACATCTTCTAGCAATCGATTCACCCTTTGTCCTCAAACCCTTGTCCCCACCCTGCAGCTTTGTGGACCTATCTTATCATATAAACCGAGTTGTTTATCTGCCTAATGCCGGAGTTAAAAATCAAGACACGTAGGGTGGTGCTCTGAACGCAGGAATAACAGTGACATCTTGATGTGTTATTACTCATTATCCAGTTAGCAGATGCCAGGCATAATGCTGGGAACTCCTGTTTGTGACATCATTGAATCCCCACCACACTTTTATGGGAAACCATTGGTCTCATCCTATAGTTGATGATGAGTTGTTGGGTGGGGTGTATCAAGCTTTTATTATCTGCTTAAAGTCCCAGGAGTAGTAAAGGTGGAGCTAAGATTCAAATCCAGACTGTACAACATTTAAAAGAACACCCCGTTAGTGTTTTAAGAGCGTTTCTGAATGCATGGCTGAATCTCTGTTGATACAAAGGCACTCCTGCTCCTGGATAGCCCAGTATCTCAGGCAGGAGTGCTTTATTCTTTGGACATTGGATCATATGACAGTGACTTTGGCCCAGCTGCCTCTCTTGTCCACGGTATCTTTCCTTCTAATTTGGAAGGCAGAGGGGATCAAAAGGTCTTCATGATGTGCTTAGATATGCTTAGAAAAACACTCATCTCAACATCAGGCCAGCATCCTGTCATGGTCACAGTCGTGACCACAGACTGTGAACCCCGAGGGCTGCTGCTGTGAAGCTGATGAGCACACTGACTTTCATTTGTTCTGAATCATTAGAGCACTGTGAGGATCTTTCCCCTGCCTTCCTGGTGGGTCCTTACAGGATGTGGAAGGATTAGGGATAGGGAATATGTGATGAACTCTGTCTCCTTTACCCATTACAGATAAGAGGGGACACTTGGCCTTCTGCATTGATGCCTTTACAAACAATCAGTATCAAAGGATACATCTGAAAGCGTGAAGGAAGTTGACGCTGTTGATGACATTTCCTCCTTTTTTCCCACTAGCTTCCATACCTGGCAGAGCACCTGCCACATACCTGATGTTCCACTAATATTTATTTGTTGAAATAAATTTACATTCTCTAACACCTGACATCTCCATGATCTTTCATGAACTTTTCAAAGGCATTTTTATAGCCATTGTTTCTATTGATCCCTGGATTCATTTTAAGGCAGATAATATTAAATATTGGAAGAGTGCATTGACTTCCCCAAAGTTACCAGTAATAGGTTTTCTGCCCCCTGATAATAAGTTTCTCTGCTGACACAGTAATCCAGATCAAGCTGAACTGAAAAAGTGTAACAACAGGTAACAATAGGTGTATTGAGCAAAGCAACTTCTGGGCAGGTTCTCCAGTCCCAGAGATCAAGGCCAGAGAAGTCACATGCCTGAGCCAGGGCAGGAAAGTTTTATAGGCTGTAGGTGAGGGGTGATGACAAGCTGGATTTTTGCCCAAGAAAAGTCAAAAGCTGAGCACTTAGGTGGGAACTTGGGCAGCTGGTGACATCAGGGGAGGAGGCTGCAATAGCCTCCAAGCATGCAGAACTGGGCTTTTCTTTGTTCAGAGACTCTCTGAGCAGGCAGGGTTTGAAGAGAGAAAGAGACAGGAATAGAGTTTCCCAGACTGTGTAAGGGTGAGCCGGAGGCTCCAACTGAACAACCAGAGCTCCTCAGAAGCAAAGTCAAGGACAGAATCAAGGCCCCATGACTTAATCTAGCACTTAAAACACCAGAGAGAGAATTTTCAGATGTTCAATACCTAAACTTAAAAAAAATTATGTATGTGAATGTTTTGTCTGCATGTATGTATGTGTATTACATGTGTGTCTGCTGCCCCAAGAGGCCAGAAAGGGGGTCAGATTTCCTCGAATTGGAGTTACAGATTGTTGTGAACTGCTGTGGTGGTATTATGTTCCCTGAAATATTGTGCACTCTAATAAACTTATCTGGGGTCAGAGAACAGGACAGCCACAATATTAAACATAGAGGATAGGCAGTGGTAGCACTCACACCTTTAATCCTAGCATTCCAGAGGCAGAAATCCCTCTGGATCTCTGTGAGTTCAAGGCCACATTGGAAACCGCCAGGCATGGTGACACACGCCTTTAATCCCAAGAAGTGAGCCTTTAATCCCAGAGAGTGATAGCAGAAAGCAGAAAGATACATAAGGCGTGAAGACCAGAAACTAGAAGCCTTTGGCTGGTTAAGCTTTCAGGCTTTCGAGTAGCAGTTCAGCTGAGATTCATTCTGGATGAGGACTCAGAGGCTTCCAGTCTGAGAAAACAGGATCAGCTGAGGAATTGGCAAGGTAAGGAAGCTGTGGCTTGTTCTGCTTCTCTGATCTTCCAGCGTTCACCCCAATACCTGCCCCAGGTTTGTTTTTATTAATAAGACTTTTAAGATTCCTGCTACAAACTGCCATATGGGTGCTGGAACTACACTCGAGTCCTCCGTAAGAACAGCCAGTGCTCTCAAGCGCCGAGTCTGCCTCCCGAGTGCTGGGATTAAAGGCGTGTGCCACCACCGCCCGGCAACACTTAAGCTTTTTACCTGAAAGCAGATTATACTTAGTTTATCCTCTTTTTGACTGGTAACTGGTCCTGTTCACTCCACTGTGAGGACTGCCTTTTGTCATTTTATGTTAAAACCATTCTATCCCTGGTAGTTGTATTGCCCTTGTGAATTTGTACTGGTCTTGCTAGGGACCTTCGTGTGCAAGAAAAGTTAGAATTTTTTATTTCCCAAATAATTTTTTATTGGAATATGCTCATGGTAAAAGCAACGGGTTTTGCACTGGCTGGTTTTGTGTGTTAACTTGACACAAGCTAGAGTAATCAGAGGAAGGAACCTCAGTTGGAGAAATGCCTCCAATGAGATCCAGCTGTAAGGCATTTTCTCATTTAGTGATCGATATGGGAGGGCCCAGCCCATGGTGGGTGGTGCCATCCCTGGGTTGCTGGTCCTCTAAGAAGGTGGGCTGAGCAAGCCATGGGAAACAAGCCAGTAAGTAGCTCCCCTCCATGGCCTCTGCATCAGCTCCTGCCTTCAGCATCCTGCCCTGTTTGAGTTCCTGTCCTGACTTCTTCAGTGATGGACAGCAATGCTGAAGTGTAAGCCACATAAACCTTTTCCTCCCCAACTTGCTTTTTGGTCGCCATGTTTCGTTGCAGCAGAAGAAAGCCTAACTAAGGCAGGTTTCACAATAACATTTTGTGCACACATATATTATATACCTTGTTCTATTTACTAGCCAATACCTCTGTCACCATCACCCCTTCCTCTTTCCACACAGTCTCCCTTCTGTTTCCATTGTGTGTGTGTGTGTGTGTGTAATCTAAGTTTCATATGAGAGAAAGTGTGGTATTTGTCTTTCTCACTCTTCCTTACTTTGCTTAACATGGTGATTGCTAATTCCATCCACTTTCCTACAAATGCCACCCTTCCTTTGCTCTTTATGACTGAATAAAATCCATCTCGTGTGTACACACACACACACACACACACACACACACACATACACACACACACACACACACACAGTCTTTATCCATCCGTCTGTTGATGCATTCTGAGACGGACTTTACAGTGTGGCTGTTGTGAACAGTGCCACAGTGCAGAGATGAATGGACGATCCTGTGGTATGCCAGCTTGGATTCTTTTGTGCATGTGCCGAGAAAGCACCTGTGGGGGCCCATGGGAGTTCTACCTGCAGGTGTCTTAGGAGCCGCTATACTGATCTCCATGTGGCTTCACCAGTTCACACTCCAGCAGCGGTGTGTAGCGCTCCTTCCCCACCCCCAAGCCTCAACAACTGTGTTTTGCTTTTTTTTTTTTTTTCATAACCATTCTGAGATATGGTTTTGACTTGCATTTCCCTCCTGGCTAAGGATGTTGAGAGCATTTTTCATTCATCTATTTCCTAAATTACTTCAAACCAACACACCCTTATCAAGTCGCTACTATGGTAAGATTCAGAGGCTGGCAAAGCATGACTCATGATACACTGAAATTTATCCTTGCATAAAAGCAGAAGCAGACTCAGCCCTGGAGCCATCAGGGCCAAGAGCTTCGAAGCTTCCAGAGAAGCCTCAGAGAGAAGAGATTTTGATGGGCATATCACAACAGTAGTGGTGTTTGAGCTAATGTATGAATGAGCTGTAGTTAATTTTGGAAATTCCCTGGGTGGGAAGCTGCGGGGGTCCCTGCAGGAGGCACACAGGGAAGTCAACCCTGTGAAGAGATGAGAATGAAAACCCAGTGCAGACAGACTTCGTCCACCTGGATCAGACTTTGGGGGGTCTAATGAGAGGCGGTTCACTGTCAGCATATTTAAAACAGTATACTTTGGGGAAAGGTTTCCAGGCAGCAATCAGTCTAATCAATTCCAGGTGCACAATAAAGCTTAAAGTGTGACTACCCAGGAACTCTTACGTGGTACATGTGACCATGAGGGTGGGTTCTATAGCCAAAAGGCCTAGAATCTAGTGTGGTTTCTGACCAATAGCACAGAAGTCAGCAGGCCATAAAGCACATGTGACACCTTCCCTAGGAACGGGTAAAGGTCTAGGGAGGGAAGAGTCAGGGATAATCGTTCTGGGGAATTTGGGTGAGGTCTGCCTCCACAGATAGCAAGAAGGTCACCAGGTCAAAATCCATTCTCAGCTTTCTGGATGGAATGTAGGTATTTGATTTGTATCTCCTCCATTGAGGAGACACCCCTGCATGATTAACATTGCTGGTTCTCTTTGTGCTTCTCTGTGGGTACAAGGACCTCTGTGCCCCCAACAGAAAAATTCATCCTGATTGCGTGTGGGAGACCCACTCCCACTTTTCCCCCAGGGTACTCTTGAGAAGGGAGAAGTGAGAAATATTTGGATAGAAGAATAGAGGGGAGAGACAGATCGAAACATAGGATAGCTCCAGATGGCCTGGATCCAGAACTTTATTCAGAAGGGCTTTTTATAACAATGCCAAAGGGTAAGAGAAAAGACCTCCCCCTTGCTAGACACAGCCAAGTG
>CABHPH010161400.1:7663-20716 GCA_902168325.1 Peromyscus nudipes | reverse complement strand
AATGAATGATACATATGAACAAATGAGCTGGATCCACGCTCCTCACTGCAGAGGCTCCTGGATAGACTGAGGCATGGTGTATTTGGTGGGCTGGAGGGAGTCCAGCAGAGGTTGGGGAGGAAGCGGAGTGTGAGCTGAGCCAAAGCCCTTGGGACGCTATAAGAGTGACCCATGTGAGGTGCCTCACGCATCACACACTTTTTGACTTTTGGCTTGACATGTAACACCCTGCTAGAGGCTGGGTAAGAACTAAAGGGCCAGCCAGGGCCAGGCCTGTGGGCACTGCAGTCCTGCAAGCAGGCAACACAGAGGTGGAGGTGGGTAGATGTTTACCCCGCTCAGCAGGTGCACAAAGGGAGGAGGTCGCAGGGCCCCGGGGAGATCAGGAAAGCTTTTCTCATGGAGGTGGTGCTTGAGCTGACAGCTAGCTATGTGCTGGGAGAGAAAGAGGTGGGGGTGGGGAAGTTGCCAGGAGGAACAGTGCCCCGAGGCCCGAGGCACACGTAGCTGAACTTTCTCAGGACAGGCTCTGTTCTCTTTGTTTTGTTTTTGTATAATCTTTTTTTTTTTTTTTTTTTTTTTGCTTAAAGTAATACTTTTCATTTGCAGAAAATGCATAATGAAGTACAGAAGAACAAAAGAGAAAAAGGGTCTACAATCCATTACCTAGACATAATTTTGAAAATCAGGTGGGAGTTTGTGATGGCTGATCTTCCTCATCAACCTTTGACTGGGTATAGAGTCACCCAGACACCCAGAAGTGTGTCTGTGAGGATGCTTCTGGAAAGTATTAACTGAAGGGAGATGGTCCGTCCAGAACAAGGCTGGCACCTCCCTGGGCTAGGGACCCAGGCTGAGTAAAAAGGAAAAATCTGCTCACTGACAATGAATGCATTTAACTGGGAAAGGGAACTATGGGTAGAAGATTCAGTCCAGCTAGACAGTAAATACATCCCGGGCTAGTAAGTTTGTCTCCCAGCCATTGCTTTGTCCCCAGTGCTCCAGATAACGCTCACCACACAGTGGGTGTTCAAACCTACGCTAAGTAAATGGGTGAAGAACAATTTCTACTTCTTCAGACAAAGAAAGTTTTTTTTAAATATTTTTTGATGTGCTCAGTAGGAATGCACACATAACAAAAGGAATCTTCATCTGTGGCAGATTTAAAGATAAGAACCTTTAAAAAAACAAACAAGATTTCCATGGAATTTGGTGAGCTCTCCAGCATCAGTCCAAGCAGACACCAGAAGGCTACTGGCCAAGGCTCGCAAGGGGTGTTAGACCAAGTGACCACTCACAACTCTTCCAGTGTCGAATTATGCCACTGAATACTTTCTACTTATCTTTTCTAATTTATTATTCACAGTAACTAAGCAGATTGCAGAAGACTCCAGAGAAGACATAGTAATAAATGAAAACCATATTCCAATGGGATCCAAGTGTCTGTGGGTAATAAATGAGATTTCTTGAGAAGAATGCAGGATGTTATTTGATAAAAGGCAGATAACTTTTAAACAATGGAATTTTGAGAAATATTAAATGTCAGGATGTGTTTAAACATTTGTTTTTTAATTTAATCTACCATACCCAAAGTTCATATCAACAAACACAATAGCCAAGAATTAAGACAAATAAAATGAACTCATTTATCTTTTCTTTTTTCATTTCATTTCCTTTTTTTTTTTTTTTTTAAAAACCATGTCTTATTGTGTAAACTTCTCCTTTCAAAACTCAGCCCTCATAGGTATATGCCACATATCTGGCTAATAGATCTTTTTTCAGACACTCCAGACAGGTGAAGAGACGGCTCAGTGGTTAAGAGCACTGGCTGCTCTTCCAGAGGACCCTGGTTTGATTCCCAGCAACCACATTATGGCCCACAAACATCTGTAACTCCAGTTTCAGGTCTGATGCCCTCTTCTGGCCTCTGCAGGCACCAAGCATGCATGTGGTGCACAGACATGCATGCAGTCAAAATACCCAGATGTATAAAATAAAACAATTAAAAATCTTAAACAAAGAAAGCCCAAATGTTTTCAGTTTGATGTTTGGTTGGGAAATCCAAGCTCAACACAAACATTTCATTAGTTAGTCTTGTTATGGTTCAAAGTTTTTGTCTATTCCTTCATTCAGGAAATATATATGAGGGAGAAAAGGAGACCACAGTGAACACCCACAAAGAATAAGACTGTAGGTTTGAATAATACCCCAAAGAAAACAAAATTGCTGCATATTTGAACAGATTTTTTTTTTAAAAAAGGCATCTACTAAATAAAATTTTAACTGTGGAAATTGTAAAAACATCAGCTAACTACTGCTCTATTCAAATGTTTGCTTCTTCTAGAGTGCTTATGCATATTCATTTAAATTTTGTTATTTGTGTGTGTGTGCCCATGTGCGGCACTACTGCACACATGAAGACGTCACAGGATAACTTGTGGAGGTAGATTATTCCCTTCTAGCATGTGGATTCCAGGGATTGAACTCAGGTCACCAGGCTTGGCAGCAAGCACCCCTACCAGCTTAGCCATCTCACCAGCTCCGTGCAAATGTACATAATTGGGATATTTCTGTCAGAGCTGTTTTGAACTTTCAATCATTCATCGATAGACTGGTGGGAATATCTTACTTTGTTGGGCCAGAAACCTTGTTCCCTAGAACTTTGTTACCTGTGTCTTAGCTTTTTTTTTTTTTTTTTTTTTTACATGTTAAATGTAACTCCTGAATTGAAAATAAGTTTGAACATATAAGCTGTGGTTAAAAACAACATCAAAGTCTATTTTTAAAATTTGAATTTGACCAGCATCATGTCCAGATTAGAAAATTAGATTACAGCTTGCCATCTGGGTACCCAAGCTGGCACCAGACACCCTATGGTTGGCCATTGGCTGTAATGCCACACTTAACCTTAACATAACTGGTTACTTGCCTACTGTTTCTTTGATGACCCGTTCCCCAGTTAGTCTCTGTTTAGCTCACAGAGGTATCGCCAGGGCCTGTTGTTGCTGGTACAGCGTTGGTTCCTGTGAACACAACTTAAGTAAGTGACTTATTTACTGGGAGACTTTGTTAGTGGAGTTGTTGGGATCAGAGCCTGGCCCTCGACAGCCCTAAGAACCTGGGCTCAGCCACCCATCCTCAGTATGCCAATTAAATAGACATTGTGATATGAAAAGCAGAAAAAGATTTATTCAATGTGGCCACATGAGAAAAGGAACAAAGCATGACTAATTTCACTCAGTAGTTTGAAAAAGACGAAGTATGTGAATGCCGATCTTCACGTTAAGTTGAGAAGCCTCTGGTACTGGAAGAGGAAGGCTCCGAGTGCCCATCTTGTATCTCTGGGTTCTTTGTGTCTCAAAGGACGGAGTGAGACATGAGATACTAGTTGTGAAAGCAAAGATCTAGTTAAATTGAGTGAAAGTGTAGAATCCACTCTGCAGGCAGGAGCAGGCTCGAGCAAGCATGTGGTCCAAGAATCCCATTTTCCACTCCCAAGGGAATGGAGGAATTCTCTGAAGGGCTGGACCTTTCTTTCTAGGTGATCCTGCTGCAGGGGTTTGCACAATCCTTGGGGCAGTCCGAATCTTTCTTGGTTGCTGAGTCCCGGAGTTGAGTTCCTTGAGTCACGGGCATATTAGGCATCTTATGTCTCCTGTCCTCATGGCATTTCTGAGAGGGAGGGAGGGAGGGTTTCAGGAAGGCCCGGGCCTTCTTTCTATGGCACCATCCCAACCCTCCATCCTGAGGGCTGTGGAAAAAAAAATAGCCAAGTCTGAGCATGTGCAGTTTTCCAGCACTGGTTAGTAAATGCTGCCACTTGGCCTCTCCCGGCTGAGACAATCCTCTGTGGTGTTGTGTGCTTTTCCCTCAGAGCTGGAATCACAGTCTCTTCTCAAACATCTACCCGTCTCATGTCTGTTCTTCCCACACCCACTTCATGACCACAGGAACCAAATCTGTTTTGTTCACCTCTTTGTGTGGCTCACAAAGGGCCTGGAGCCCTGGAGGCACTTCCCCAGTAAGTTAATGACCGACAAGCTGACCTTATTGCAGAAGTGCCACACACTAGTAACACGGGTGTCCCATCGATCAAACGGAAAAAAAAATTACACACTTTTTATCAAGGATGGCTACTGTCTGTGAGTGGGCAGATGCTCTTGCATGGGAAAAGCTCCCTTTCCCAAGGGTGTGGAGCGCTCGCCCAGCTGCTCCCTCAGCCCCAGGCCCTCACTCTTTCCTCACCTGTGAGTTAATGGGAAGGAGGATGCTACCTTTCCAGCTCCTAGGAAAGTTATCCTTTGCTCACTCATTACCTGCCCTGAAATCTCTGTCAGCCTCTTCCTCTGCCACATTGACACTTGGGACACATCAGAGGCCGATTGTCTGTGGACACTGGGTAAGGAGGGTGTGTCTACCCAGGAAGGTCCCCAGAGAGATGTTCGGATCCCTAGCATATCTCAAGGACATGAACAAATTAACCAGCAGAAGTAGGTGCTGTAGGTGGTGGGGGACTATGATAATGAAGGCCATGGACACCTGAGAACTGCTGTCAGGTTCAGAACCCATGCTGGTGTGTTTGCTTAGGGTGTGGGTCTGGTTTCCAGGTTACTGCTTGTTCATAATCACAGAGCGTGTGGTGTCATTTGTTCCAGGTGAAACTACACTTTCTTTACCCCATTGTGAGCTTTCTCACCTTGGAGTGTCTGCAAGAACAGTCACTCAGAATGTCTATTGGAAACCCCACTCCTGCCCAGCTAATGCCAGGGAGGTGATATCACTCACAGCATCCAGACACTTCCTGGAAGGGGTCTCTCCAGGAGTCCGGTAACTTCCATTTGTAATTCACCTGATTTTTCTTTTTCTTAGAAATGCAAAGAACACTTTCCATGGCCCAGTGAAGAGAGGTGAGGGCAGAATGGAGTGCCCATGGCCTGGAAAAGGTAAGTGGGCTGGAAGATAGAGATTCTCAACACCTCACAATTGCAAGAATCTGAAATGGACAGTTTGACTAGTCTCCCAAAGACATGGGTGTCTAAAACCTCAATGAAAATACCTGGTGGTATGATTGAGCATCCTTTGGGAATATGCCCAAGAGCGGTATAGCTGGGTCTTGTGGTAGGTTGATTCCCAATATTCTGAGAAACTGCCACACTGATTTCCAAAGTGGTTGTACAAGTTTGCACTCCCACCAGCAGTGAAGGAGTGTTCCTCTTGCTTCACATCCTCTCCAGTATGAGCTGTTGTTTGTGTTTTTGATCTTGGCCATTCTGACAGGTGTAAGATGGAATCTCAGAGTCGTTTTGATTTACATTTCCTTGATGGCTAAGGATGTTGAACATTTCTTTAGGTGTTTCTCTGCTATTTGAGATTCTTCTGTTGAGAATTCTCTGCTTAGGTCTATAGCCCATTTTTAAATTGGATTATTTGTTTGTTTTTTTTTATATCTAGTTTCTTGATTCTTTATATACTTTAGAGATCAGCCTTCTGTCAGATGTGGGGTTGGTGAAGATCTTTTCCCATTTTGTAGGCTGCTATTTTGACAATGTCCTTTGTCTTTTCAGTTTCATGGGTCTCATTTATTAATTGTCCATCTTGTTGTCTGTTCTACTGACATTTTATTCAGGAAGTTGTCTCTTGTGCCAATGTGTTCGAGGCTATTTTCCACTTTTTCTTTCACTTGCTCAACTATGTTCATAGCAGCTTTATTTGTAATAGCCAGAACCTGGAAACAACCTAGATGACCCTCAACTGAAGAATGGACAAAGAAAATGTGGTACGTTTACACAATGGAGTACTACTCAGCTGTAAAAAAACAATGACATCACGAAATTTACAGGTAAATGGATGGAACTAGAAAAAGTCATCCTGAGTGAGGTAACCCCGACCCAGAAAGACAACTTTGGCATGTATTTACTCATAAGTGGATAGTAGCTGTAAAGTAAAGGAAAACCACGCTACAATCCACAGCCCAGAGAGGCTGGGTAATAAGGAGGGCTCAAGAGGGGACACTTGATCTCCCCGGGAAGGGGAAATAGAAGAGATCTCCTGGTGGACTGGGGCTGGATAGTGATGAGAACTTGAGGGAATGGATTAAGGGGTGGATGGAGGGGGAGAGTTCTGAAAGAGATAACTCGAAAGGGGGAGATTTTAGGGGTCAAGTAGACACCTGGTGCAAGGGAAACTCCCACAAATCTACAAGGATGACCCCAGCTAAGGCTCCTAACAACAGAGGATATGTTGCCTGAACTGGCCATCTCCTGTGATCAGATTGGTGACTACCCCAATTGTCATCAGGGAGCCTTCGTCCAGTGACTGATGGAAACAGGTGCAGAGACCCACAGCTGAACATTAGCCCAAGATTGAGGAGTCCTGCTGAAGAGAGAGAGGAAGGATTGTAGGAGCCAGAGGCATCAAGGACATCAAAAGAAAACCCACAGAAACAACTAACCTGGCTCATAGGAGCTCATAGAGTCTGAATCAACAACCAGGGAGCCTGCATGGTACTGACCTAAGCCTTCTCTCTATATGTGACAGTTGTGTAGCTTGGTCTATTTGTGGGACTCCTAACAATGGGAGCAGGGGCTGTCCCTAACACTTTGGCTGGCTCTTGGGAACCTATTCCTCATACTGGATTGTCTTGCCCAGCCTTAATACAAGGGGAGGTGCTTAGTTTTACTGCAACTTGATATGCCATGCTTTGTCAATACCCATGGGAGGCCTGCCCCTTTCTGAACAGAAACAGAGGAGTGGATTGAGAGGGAGGGCAGAGGGGAGGTGAGGGGAAGGAATAGGAGAGGAGGGAGGGGAAACTGGTTGGGACGTAAAAGAAGTAAATTAATTAAATTTAAAAAAAGAAGAAAGAGAAGACCTGGTGGGGCTGCAGCCTTATCCCTACAGCTGTTTGCGGAGGAATAGGTCTTTCTTTACTAGCTTTGGCTGAGTTTTCTTTAGGGTGGACTGCTGGGCAGCAGGCCTGAGACAGGCACACCCAAGTTCAGCCTGTTCCTCAGCACATCAGGGTGCCTTGTTCCCCTCAGGGCTGCGCTGTCTGTGTGGACACTGACTCTTCTTACAAAGCAAAGCTTGGGTGTGGCTTCGTTCACAGGTGCAAAACAATAAGGCCTGGATTCTGTAATGAGGACACTAGTCAACTAGGGTACAGCCAGCATCCCTCCCCAACACCTCAAGTCCAATCTTCGGTGCACGAATGTTCTCACAGCCATTTCCTTCCTCGTAGAGAGTTCAAAGATTTAAAACATTTAGGGGCTGCTGAGATAGCAAGCATAGGACCTGAGTTCAAATCCCAGCATCCATGCAAAAAACTAGGCATGATAGCACATGTTATAACTCCATTGCTGGCTACATGGAGATAGGTGGGTCCATGGGGCTCACTGGCTAGCTAGCCTAAATTAATCAGTGAACCCCAGGCTTCAGTGACAGACTCTCTCAAAAAACAAGGCCGACAGCTCCTGAGGATGGCCCTTGAGTTTCACATCTAGCTTCCACAGTGCACATACATGACATGTGCACATGCACATACATGAACAATCATATCCACCCACATACATATACACCAATGATTTGAAATGTTTAAAGAAACAATAGGCAAAGTAGCTATTTCAGCCTTCTATCTGATGACCCTCTTGACCTATCCTTGAGAGCTCGGGATCCAGGATACAGAGAAAACTGTTTTATTAATCTTCCCCAGCTTTTTAATGACTTCAGTGGAAGCCGTGGTCTGAAGGGATTTTCAGATTAACTTGGCCAACCCTCGGCATTGTCCATTGGGGCACATGGGTCCAGAAATGCTGTCTCCTGTTTGAGATCCCACAGCCAGTAAGAACAGGAGATACACCCAGGACCTGGTGTTCTTCTGAGGTCCAGCTCAGGCCTCAGTCTGCTTCCCCAGTTGCCTCCGGCCTCACATCTAGCTGTGGGTATTTTGTTACATTCTGTCCCCATGCCTTCCTGGGTTGTCACCAGTGCACAGTGTTCTCTGTGTCAACAGTACTTAAGAAAAGCATTGCCCAACCTTTGTTTGCTTGGAGGTGTGGTGTCTGCCTCGGGCAATGTCTTGGAAATGCGTGGGGGACTCTGCAAGGCACCCACTGTGCCCTTCCTGGTACAAGGACTGGAGTGGTGATGTCACTCATGCTTGAACAGAAAGAAGAAGCAAAGCTTGTTTCCAGGGTCCAGTAGCGCACGCAGAGGCCATCGTGTGGTGACCAGTCAAGGGCCAGGTCTCTGGAACTCTTGGGAAAACCATCTTCCACCTGGGGAAAAAAAGATACAAGGTTTATGGGGCAAGGGAGATGGCTCGGCAGTTAAGAGCATTGGCTGCTCTTCCAGAGGACCCAGGTTCAGTTCCCAGAACTCATGTGGTAGCTCACCACTGTCTGTAACTCCAGCTCCAGGGGATCTGATACCTTTGCACATCCGTCCAGGGAGGCAAAACACCAATTCACATTAAAAAAAAAGTTACAAAAAAAAAAAAAGAAAGTACAAGGTTTGTAACTCATACGAGGAAAGCCCTAGTGTTTTAGTTACTCTCCTGTTGCTGTATCGAAACACCATGACCAAGGCACCTTACAGAAGAAAGAGTTCATTGTGTCTTACAGTCTCAGGGGGAGTCCATGAGCGTTATGGCAGGAAGCACAGCAGCGGGCAGGCATGGAACGAGAGCAGGAGTTCCTTACATCGAATCTACAAGCAGGAGGCAGAGAGGGCTACCTAGGAATGGCATGGGCTTTTGAAACATCATAGCCCCACCCCCAGTAGCACACTTCCTCTAACCAGGCTACGCCTCCTAATCCTTCCCAAACAGTTCCACTAACTGGGGACCAAGCACTCAAATTTATGAGCCTATAGGGGCTATTCTCATTCAAACCACCACACCAAGGTATAACCTTAGCACACCAGTTCCCACACCGTGCCATGCTTACTTCACTACACACTATAGGAGGTGCCTCTGTTATGTGTGCAAACGTCTACTCGTCTCATCCTCTACCCACAGTGGCAGCATCAATTATTATCTTAAAGACATGAGTGAAGCTCTGCTCCTCATCCAAAGGCACACAGCCAGAAAGTGGTGGAGTCTAGAGTTAAGCTGGCTTACCCTTCGCTTCAGATCCCCAAAAGCTAACACTTGTTTTTGAAGACATGGCCCCAGGGATCCCTGGAGTTGAGGCCACGTGCGGTTGAGTGGCTAGCTCCAGGCAGGTGCTGGGTTTCTGTGCTTCACGTTCAGACTCCAGAAAGGGACGGAGGACATTTGCTTATCTCCCCCCTGCGATGGTTACTCTCGATTGTCAGCGTGATGGAATTCAGAGTCACCAAGGAGACACAGACAGTTAGGGAGGGAAGACCTACCCTGAAAGTCAGTGGTACCATGGACTGAATAAAAGGATAGGAGGAGGAAGTCACCTGGGTGCCCACAGTCATCTCTCTCTGCTTCCTGATTGTCTATGGAGGCGAGCAGCTACCTCGGTTTTCTGTCACATTTCCATGATAGGCTGTGTCTCCTCTTGAATCAGGGCCCTTCCTTCTTCAAATTACTGTTCCCAGGTGTTTTGTAATAGCAGTGAAAAAAGTAACTGATATATCCCATTTCTGGTCCCACTTCCATGTCAGGGGGAGGAGGGAGAAGGCAACCAGGTCCAACCACCTCCATCCACTCCTCTTGATGTTTGTATCACAGACCACAGTGATGGAAGGGCCTGGACTATGGTGCCATGGACTGGAACATCGTCACAAGGCTTTGGTCCTGGGTTCTGGCACACAGCTGTGCTTATTCCAGAGAAGAAAGAGGGATGTTGCTTGCAATGTTGAGTGTTTGAGTTCATTTCAGCAGGGAAGCATAGTCTCCAGGGAATAATAGTAATGGGGCATTTTAAAAGTTCTTTACACCGGGCTGGAGAGATGGCTCAGTGGTTAAGAGCTCTGGCTGCTCTTCAAGAGGTCCTGAGTTCAATTCCCAGAACCACATAGTGGCTCACAACCATCTATAATGAGATCTGGTGTCCTCTTCTAGTGTATAGGCATACATGCAGACAGAACACTGTATACATAATAAATAAATAAATCTTTAAAAAAAAAGTTCTTTACACCTATCTAGCACATGAGTAATATATTGTTGCCAAACACAACATATAACATTGTCCTCTTCCAAGATCTTAAGCAAATATATTCCAGAAATAATTTATCTATATTTTGAAAGATTGTGCTTGTTTCCCCTGGTATCAGGGTAATAGGAAAATGTGACAACCCTGTAAAGAAAGTCAACTTTTGAACAATATTGGCATGAGGCTTTTAAAAAGGGTTCATTCATTTTATTTTATGTGCATGGATGCTTTGCCTGCTTGTGTGTTTGTGCATCACACAGGTGCCCGATGCCCGTGGAGGCCAGAAGAAGGCACCAGATCCCCTGGAACTGGGATTAGAGATGGTTGTGAGCCACCATGTTAGTGCTGGGAATTGAACCTGGGTCTTCTGCAAGAGCAGCCAGTGCTCCTAGCTGTTGTACCATCTCTCCAGCTCCCCACTCATATTAATTTTTTTCACCATATCATTAGGAATTAAAAATACAACCTGTCGTAAGAAAGCCCATAATGAAAGATGTGGTAGGGAAGCCACCAACCTTTATTGTGAACCCTTTTTAAAGGTAACAGCAACAACAAATGAGAACGTCCAAGTTTTACACTTGCTTCCTTCTCCCTTTTTTTTTTTCCCCTCTTGGTTTTTTGAGACAGGGTTTCTCTGTGTAGCCCCGGCTGTCCCGGAACTCACTCTGTAGACCAGGCTGGCCTCAAACGGACAGAGATCCACCTGCCTCTGCCTCTGCTGGGATTAAAGGTGTGGGCCACCACTAATTGGCTATTCTCCTCCTTTTTTTTAATATCCTAGTGCCAAGGATTGAACCCAGGGCCTTGTATGCCCATTAGACAATTGCCCTGCCACTGAGCTATGCTCCCAGTCCTTAAAACAAGTTACTTTCTCTTCTTTTCTTTGTAGAGGGGAGCCCAGAGTGAACCCTGCCTAGAGCACTGGGAGACCGAACCCAGCAAAGAGTGACAAGTGCTGCAGTTGAACTCAGGCCCAGCTCTGTCATTTGCTGACCAGCCAAGCAGCTTTCAGTGTCTAGCCTCTCTTGCAGTCCCCAGCACAGGACACGCAATCTCAAGGGAGGGATGTGTGCTATCCTACTGTGGTGGTTTGAATGCAATGGGCCCCCATAAGCTCAAAGGGAGGGGCACTATTAGGAGGCGTGGCTTTGTTGGAGTGGGTGTGGCCTTGCTGAAGGAAGTGTGTCACTGTGGGGGTGTGCTTTGAAGTCTCCATGCTCAAGCTACGCCCAGTGACATAGTTCACTTCCTGTTGCCTTTGGATCAAGATGTAGAACTCTCAGCTCCTTCTCCAGCACCATGTCTGCCTGCATGCTGCTGTTGTCCTGTCATGATAACAATGGACTAAACCTCTGAAACTGTAAGCTGTCATCCCAATTAAACGTTCTTCTTTATAACAGATGCTGTGGTCATGGTGGTGTCTCTTCGCAGCAATAGAAACCCTAACTAAGACAACTATGCTCACAGTTACTCTATAGTCTATGTTCTCAGAACGGTGGATCTTTTTTTTCTTTTTTTTTCTTTCTTTCTTTCTTTTTTTTTTTTTAGAATGGTAGTTCTTATATTTGAAAAAAATCAAGATCAGTGGCCTCTGTTGGATCATTGTGTCTGGACATGTTGGGTCCATGCTTCTCTACGGCAGCCGTCATCTTCTGGCACTGGGCTATGGCCTCCTTCTCAGTCAAGAGTGCAACCTGCACCCAATGGCCACACTCCGTTTTATTTACACTCACCTTGCTTTGGGGTTTATGAAAGGGTATGACTTCAAAGACAACCTTAAGAAACGTCTGTGCACGGCCATGGTGTATGCATTTGCCGATTCTGTCTTACACACACAAACACTGCATACAAACATACACACTAAATAAACATTTATAGGAATGAAAAAATGCTTGATAAAATAGGAGAATTCTCTCATACTATCTTGGCAAATATGGGGACTTAGGAATGTGTTCCCAGAGCCTGGAGTTAGAGATTGACATCAGCATGAGCTTTCCTGAGGGAACCAGGGCTTGAACTCAGCTTATCAGACAAGCACTCTGACCTGCTAGGCAGTGTCACCAGCATGGGCCAAATCCTTCTGTATCCCAAACTACAATTATAGAGTTAACCAATAAAGATTCTTGTTTGTATATTTTTTCTCCTGCATTTTCTAATTAAGATAATTTTGTTAATTCAAGGTCATTTAATTTGAAACTTTTGTTATTTGGGATCTTACTGAAAAGTAATTCTCAGGTTCTTATGCCCAGGAAAGGACTTACAAAAGAGCCTTTTAAAGTCTCAAAAACTCCTCCTAAAACCTACAGGGCATCCAAATTTCATTGATATTTTAACAATATGTGAGCAGGTAAGCTTAGACTCATACCACATCATAAATGCCATGAATATAATTTAGATTCAATCCTTTTACTGAGTTGGTAGATTCATTTGCTATGTTACTTTGTCTCACAATGCTAAAAAATGTTAAAAGCCAATGAGTAGAAGGGAGATATAAAAAGCATGTAAGTATGAAAGATGCTGTGATAGGAAAGTATTTTTGTAAACTAAAGTAAGATTCTGGCCTAAGGTAAATTGACTAATTTTTTCCAAAACAAAAAAGAAAAGTCTTAACACAAAACAAAAAACATAAGCATCACAAAAGGTCCAAGTTGGTCACAGGAGTTTTGTGAAAGATAAAACCCAAAGGTAGTGTGTATATATGATTAAAGCTCATTAACTTCTAAGGCTCAAATTCTGTTTAGGACAGGGAGATTTGCTTAAGGTATTCATCTGTTCTTGGTAACGTTTATACAAACTACCTTAAAAAGCAAAGAGTTTGTGCTTTATCAAGATAATTATGTTTTCTACCATGTTTGCCAACTTTTAGCTACTTAAAAAGCTGAGTCATAACAGAATCAGGACATATTTTTTTTTTTTTTTTTTTTTTTTT
>CABHPH010161399.1:19774-40147 GCA_902168325.1 Peromyscus nudipes | reverse complement strand
TCACCAGACTATGTGTCTTTGAAGGTAAGAACGGCTTTCTTTACAGATAGACAGTTATGTATGTATATTATTTGTTACCCTCTTATGTTAGGAGGAAACAGACTACAAATGTAGAAGGGATTTTTGAGGAACATTGGAAGGCAGCCAGACGGCCATTGCCTATTCTGTCATGCAAAGAAGAAACTGCTAACTGATTATGACACATTACTGAACTGAGACAAAATCTTACAGTCCTTTCATCAAAACCTTCCAAAACCATCACAACTAATAGTCTCGAATCAGTATGCAGGATGAAACCTGTCTGCCATCTTCAACTCAGAATTCTTCTTCCTAGTAGATGGCTTCTGTGACAATGATAGCTGTCTTCCTTTGCCTTTGTTTCTTTCTGGCCTTGTTCTAATAATGTCAGATGCCCCATTTATTAAATAAAATCATCTGATTTAATTTCTATCCAAACCTTAATCATAAAGCATTTTCTCTTCAATTGAGAGTGCATTTTGATATTTTGAAATTATTGAGATCATTCTATGTCTTTAGTGATAGTAGAAAGGCCTCTGAACTGGCTCTGGTGACACACAACTTTAGTCTCAGCTACTCAGGAAGCTGAGCCAGGAAGATCACAAATTGAAAGCAAGCCTGGCAACTTAGTGAGGTTCTGTCTCAAAATAAAGAGTGAAAAAGAGTGGTTTTGTAGCTGAGTGGTAGAGTGCTTGTTTGATATGTGTGAAGCCTTAATCACACAGTACTGATAACACATTCAAAATCTTTTTCTTATGAAATTTTATTTTGCTTAAATGTATAACACAGTCAATGTCCAGATATTTTTTTGAAGATTTTTATCATTTATAGGAAAAAATTTGAGTTTCATGTGTATCATGTATATCTTACTAATAACTTTGTAAAACTCAATTTAAAAAATCATCACTGAGTATTATGTCTTTTTGTAACACTATTTTCCCGATTTCTTTTTCATTTCAAATATTTACATATTTAATGTATTTATTCCATTCTTAGGCATTATCTTTCCACATTTTATAACTCTACCACTTTTGTTTCATTTACATTTTCCAATCTCATTGTCTTAACTTCTTTAGACTTCCTCAAGTTTTTAAATAATTCTTTTTATTAATTCATTTATCCCAGACAGTTGGGAGTCAGTATCCTAGTCACTCTCCAATGATTTTTTTTTCCTATAATATTATGAGTATATTACATTTAAAGTTTGAGTAAGTAAAAGTTACTCTCTTCTCTAGATTAGCTCTTCTCTTTGTGTGGTGGGGACAATGTGTATGTGTGTTCATAAATGGAGGCTAGAAATTACTATTATGTGTCTTTTTCAATCACTTTCCATCTTATGTTTTGAGACAGGGTGTCTCATGGAAGCTAGAGCTCATTAATTCAGCTAGCTGCCATCCAGCAAACCTAGGGATCCCGCTGTTTTGCCTCCTCAGGGATGGCAATAGAGCCATGCCTTGCTGTCTCTGGCTTCTCTGTGAATGCTGAATATCTAAACTCAGTACTTCATGCTTGTGTGGCAAGGGCTTTGCTCACTGAGACATCTTCCCAGCCCTGACTCTTTCTTCCGTGCCAGACAGTCTTTCTTGAATCCTTTTATTTTATTTTTTAACTCTTTATAAAATTTCTTAAGACAGCAGATAAATGAGCCACATTTCACTCAGTGAATGGAGGATTTATTCTGGCTATTTCTTGGTAGGAAATAATTAAGGCCAGAGAATTGGAAGTCTACAAGCCTTCCAGGAATGTTGGTTGTATTTTGCAAGGATCTGGGAGGTTTGTTCTTAGAATTCAGGAAGTCTATAAGTTTAGGAGCTAAAGAATGGGTGAGGTATGGAGGGTGGGTGACCACAGCTCACATCCTCCAGGCCATTGTCCACTCTAGCTGGACACAGGGCAGGCATGTAGGACAGGAAGGCAGAGGAAGGGACAACTGTCTAGGTCCTTGACCGGCTCCTGCCCAGCCCTGTCCTCTGTCTAGGGTCCCAGCAGTCCCTGGGGACAGGCATTGAAGAAGAAGTCTGGAGCCTCCCTGGCTGCTCATTTGCTCCCAGGCTGCACCATGCCGCAGCCCTGAGGTAAGTTCACCTTTGCTGCCCGTGTTACCTCCTGGACTCTCCACTAACGCAGGATCTAAAATGGTTTCTTAATTTACCTGCTCTGGAACTTGTGCAAATGCCTACCTTGGAGTTCATCCAGGAAATTCAGTTTCCAGGCTCCAGTTGCAACTAAATTAGCAGGAGTGTTGCTGAGACACTCTACACAGATGCTGAGTAACCAAAATTTGCAGTACAGGGGCAGCTCTTTGCTGGATAGGTTCACACAGCTGAAAACTACCACGTGCAGGTATGTTAAGGGCAGTGGTGCTCAGTGCTGGATAGAATATTCCTGTTGCCATGAGTAGATCAAGGAGTTGACTGTCAGATCAATCATGAGACAAGAGGGTTTTTTATCAGATTATCAACATCATGTTAGGAACATCAGCTTTCAACCTCTTCAGCTTCCTCAGTGAAGGGTTTGCCAATTGGGACAATGCTAGCTTTTCTAATACTTCCCATTTTTGGAGAAGGATCAAAGGACATGGGGCTGATTCAATTAGTCCCCCTTCCCCCTCTCTGGTTCACATCTGTCTCAACTTCATCCTCAGATGTACCCAAGGCTCCATCAGGACTTCACAGGTAGACAGGGTCCCACCTCCTTCCAGAGTCTCCCCAGGACGGCAGGACTGCAGGCTGGTCAGCTTCTGCCCTCCCTGACTTTGAGACAGCTGCTGTAATCACATGTTCCTTAGCGCTGACCCTCCATCCTCGTTACTGTCTCTCTAATGGTTTTAGTTTATTCCTTATGGTAGCCCTTTATGCTTTCCCCTCATTGAAGACGCAGTGCAAACTGGGGGCAAATGCATATGTCTAACCTGCCACTTAGGAAGTTCTGCTTGCTTTGTAGGGCTTATGTGAGTCTCTAATGGGAGCTTCTTTCTGGTATTTATAAATTAACTCCCTGTAACTGTACAAACTTGCACAAAATCCCATGTTGCCATTCAGCAATAACCACTTTCAGAACTCATTTTTTTTTTTATAAACCCGGAGGTCCACTTTCTTATTTTTATCCTTATGTATTTTAAATCCATCATGACCAAATTATTTTCCATTTCCCTTATTAAGTTTAATCCAGTTTATTGGGGCATTCTGTCATCTTTAAAATATAACTGAACAATTACTATATATATATATATATATATATATATACATACACACTTTATTATATTGCATATATACACACTGAAGTTGCTTATCTGCACTTGAAAAGCTGACACTATGTGCACTCTTAGGTACACAATTACTCATGTTTTCTAATCAATGCCCAACTATAACCCAGAATTTATTTAATATATGCCATATATATTTATCTCTCTCTCATATGTGTGTGAGCAATTGCATTTACCCTCCTAAAATAAGTCATAAATAACAGCCGTGGAGAAAGGATAAAATATTAATATGCTTATGTACAATTACTTAATTACGTAAAATTGATGCTGCAAGGACCTCCTCTGCCCCTTTTTTTTCTTCTGCTCACACTTTCTATTGACATTCCTTGTCATCTTTCCTTTCTCTTTAGTCCTGATGGAAACACTACAGAAGTTATGGAAAGCAGAAGAGATTTTAAAAAGAGAGAAACCAAGTTTGCAAAAAAAAAAAAAAGGATAACTGGAGCCCATCTCTTCCCTCTTTCTTTTCCAGTTTTCATCAGTTATGGATATCTTCACTGATGAAATGACTCTTTTGGTGGTAAGTTTTGGTGTGTCACAGCGGAGTGAGCATTCTTTTAACTTTTAGGCCATTTCATAGCAGTCCTCTTAAACTGACACAATATAAATGGATTATACAGCTTGAACAAGGCTTATAAGAAGGGAATTCTTGTCGAGGAGGAAATAACAATCGTTATTCTAATGCCTGGGAGGAGATGGAACTCACTGGCAGCCAGTGCATGTCTCTCTTGCCAGATGCCCTGGGATGTTTCTTTCTGTGGATTTTGACCAACTCATGGCATTATTGAGTCAAACTCTTCCTAAGGAGCATGCATGCTTTGAACACTATTCTCTGTAGAAAATGCCCTCCTTCCCGTTCTTGGCTGGAACTCACTTGCAGTTTTGAAACCGTAATTTTATTTGTTCATCAGAAGTCCCCTGCAGAACCACCAGCCTTCCCAAGCTGTTTGTGCATTGACCCTCTGCAGTGCATGTGACACAGGACTTTTGAATTATTCAAGACGAAAAGCATGCTCTGACCACTTTTTTATCCAACCAACACATTAAAATTAAAGTTAAAACTAGATATTTTAGTATATTTGTATATATTAAATGCTTGTATTATATTTAATAATCTTATACATTAAATATATAAACATGTATAAATAAATAAAATATATTTTTAACATGACAAGAAGGGAAATTTAAATTAGGGCTCAAATTTACCAATTGTATTATTAGTCTTAATAATTTATTTTTGATTAGTTGAAGTATTAATTTTCATATATTTTATCATATTATTAGTTCTATTCAGAAAACATTCCAAATTCATACGAAAATTAATGTATACATTGAATAAACATACTATCTTACATTGAATATTCAAACAATATTTCTAACAATATTTAAAAAATGCAATACTATAATATAGTTTAGTTCACACAGCCGTTTGATTTATCTATAACACGAATTAAGAGACTGTACATAGTGATCATGTTACTGTTTTTTTGTACTGTGCAATTTAAAGTTAGATCGAATGTTTGCAGAGGTTAGCTGACTCCCTGACTGAGCTGAACACTAACTGAGGGTCATCCCAGTGCAACCCTGAGCTGGACATGTGACAAAAAGCAGGAGAATTACTAAAATAACTGAAAATAGGAACAGACGGCATGGCCACAGCTATATGAACTTTATTGAGAGTTTATCAAACCAGAACTGAAGCATCAAGGAAGCTGCTGGAAGAAATCTGTATAGTTTAGTGCTTTTGTTACAGTTTTCCCATTGCCCCTAAGGTGCAGGGGCCAACGTTAGAGATTAAACCTAAGACCCCCTTTGTGCTAAAATGGTGCTCTATCACTGAGCTGTACCCTGAGCCCTTGTTAGAGAGTGCTCACATTTACGTGTTGGAATATATAAGTGGCTTGCATTTCATTTAAGTTTCTAACATAAGATGCTGTATCTGAGCATGGCCCAAAAGAACTTCCTGCAACGGTAGAAATTATTTGTATGTACAGTAACTATTTGCTGGAAGTGGCTACTTAACACCAGAGATGTGGCTACTTTGGTTGAAGAATTAAATTTTCATCTTCATTTAATTTTAATTCAGACAGATACATATAATTAATGATAAAATAAGCCTCATGGTGTATAAAAGAACAAAGAGCAAAAATACTTCCATGAAAAATGCTCTTCAGTGAGGACTGGTAACTAGAAAAGATACTGTAAAAGCAATCTCATGCAATACCTTTTAAGGTAAGCATAATTCATGAAGATTCACCCATCTAAAAGCAGCAGGAAGCACATGTTAAAGGAGTTATTTTGAAAAGAACTCCTTGACATGTTCTTAGATTCACCAAAATGCACGTATCACTCACAGCTATTTTGTAATTGATAAGAGTAGTAAGAGCGATAACCCCACCTATTATAGCTCATTGATTACAGTAGCTATGAATCTTACTAAAAGAACTCAAATATTTGTCATCGATCAGTGGTATCAAATAATACTTTTTTTGTTTTATTAGCAAATTAACATGAGAAATGGAGGTATAGTTTAGCTGGTAGAGTTCTTGCTTAACATGAACAAAGCCCTAGGTTTCAGTTTCAGCACGAACTAAACCCAATAGCCACGGGGCGAGGCAGGAGGATCAGAATTTCCAGGCCATTCTCACTAGCATGATTAGTGTGAGGCCAACTTGATTGACATGCCACTTTGTCTCAAAATTAAACAAATGAATACAAGTAAAACAACACAGAAATTGAGCAATTTTGTTCTTTGTTGTGACATTATAAGTATTTATCATCATCAGTAGGGGTAACATGCCTATCTGTTTCACTTTTGATGCCAAGGAGTCTATTATCAGTATTTGGATGCTGCATATGCATTAATTTAGGGAAAAAAGATCTTGTCACCTGAGAATGCACATATGAATGGATTTTTCCTGCACATCTACTGGCACAATCCAAGGACAAACATTTGTGTAAGTTTCTACGTTACCATAAGTGTCTTTGTATGAAGGATGATTCTGGGAAGGAGAAAATTTAAAAAAAAACAAAGAAAAAGAAAAAGAAAAGAAAGAAGGCTACATCTGATAGAGTAATGAGTTGACAAAGCAAGTCTAAATGTAGCTGTGACACTATAATAAATAAGAAAGCTTAGACAGAATTATCAGTTGTGTTACAAAATGTATTGATGGAACTAAATAGGAATAGAAATTGAGTGAGTTGCCTTTAGAACAGTGAGGTACTAGTTCCTGGTGCCCTAAATAAATTTTCTGATTGTAGCTGAGACTATTATTATGGAAAAATATTATGAAAGAGTGAAAAAGAATTTCACATTTTCTTATTGCTCCAAGTATTAGCTCCAAGCTTTTTGTTGCTCTGAGAATTTGCAGAGTGTTTATTGACAAGAGCACTAGACAAATAGGAGACTTTTTTTTTTTTAAATCAGCTTCTCTCTACCTCTCTGTGATCTAATGCAAATAATGGCACTGGGCAGCAGTTTTTATATCCATAGTATGAGGAAATTAAATGTACTAGACATTTCATTAAAGATGTATTCTCTAGAATGAATGGGAGGTGCATGTGAAGTGAGAAACATCCAGAACTTCTGTAAGAGATTACTACAACCAGGTTGGAGAGATACTCAACAGCTGAGAGCAAAGATTGTGCTTTCAGAGGACCAGAGTTCAGTTCCTAGGACCCACATCAGGTGACTCACAACCACCTGTAACTTCTGTTCCTGGGCACCTGATGCTTATGTCCTCCTTGGGCATTCACAGGTGAGTGTGTGCACACATTAAAACCTGAAAAAAAATCTGCAAGAAGAGTGACTAAAAAGAGCAGAAATATAGTGTCTGCCACTGTTGGGAAGGCCAGAAGTAAGAAATCAAGCCCCAGCCAGAGCACCACTCTCTCTGAAGGCCTTTTTCTCTGTAGACCCTTGCTGTCAGTCCTTGGTCTACTCTGGCTTGCAGATTCTTCGCTCCAGTCTCCATCTCTATGGCAGCAAAGTTATCTCCTCCATATGTTTATATATGTCAGATTTTCCCTCTTCTTCTAAGGATGCCAAATCCTTCAGACTAGGGCCCACTTAAGCCTGAAGGCTTGCATCTCGACTTACTTCTGAAAAGATTCCTTCACAAATTAGGCAAGAGTGAGACTGAATATTCACTGCTTTGGAAAACACAACTCAACCCATGACAGTCCTTGCCAGCACACTCTGCTCCTGTTGAAGGAGTCAAAAGAAAGTAGTGAGTTCTGATCTAAGCATAGAAGAAAGAAAAGTGAAGTGAAGAGACATATGTAAAGGTAATGTTTCATTTCAGTATGAAGACTTATTACATTAATACACACAGCATTCGCAGAAAATACCCCAAAAATGATGAAATCAAGTACAAAACCCTATTGCTATGGTTTGGCTATGAAAACTCCCCCTCTGACTCATATGTTGAATACTTTGTTTCCTGCTGATTATACCATCTGGAGAGGCTGTGGAAACTTCGGAAGTCTGACTTTACTGGAAGAGGTAGACCATTGAAGGTGGGTGATTAAGAGTTCCTCATTGCTATCCATTGCCCGTATTTCTGTCTACTTCCCACCTGTCATGATGTGAGAAGCTGATACCTTGTTCCTGCCATGATGTTCTCCCCAGGCTCATGGGGTCAATCCACCAGGGAGTGAACCTTCTGAAGTCAGGGGCCAAAATAAATCTTCTGTTAAGTTGTTTCTAGCAGGCACTCTGTTACAGACATGGAAAAAGTAACTAATATAACCATGGTAGTCTTAGATAAAATTAGCTCAGTTGCTTGGGCAGGCATCAGAGAGATTTTACAGAACAGTCAGAGGGAAGTACCTGCAGACTGCTACAAGATTGTCTTCAACTCACCCTCACCACAGGTGCATGGCTACCTCCAGTCTTGAATTCTCAGAGACCTGGGTCTTAGCAGCATTTCAGATTTGCTGGATTTCTTATGCACATTCTCAGGTTAGCACAATTAGAAACAAACTCAGGATTTCCAGCAACCCTGTTAATTCCCTGGGATATTCTTGATTACCATGTGGACCAGAACTCATATTAAGTATATAGACTTGTTCTATGATAAGCATTATGGTAACCAGTCAAAGATCAGAGTCACGTCCTATGAATGTTTAAGGACACAGGATGTACTAGTTGGGTGCATTGTTTCCCACAGTGACTTTTTGTGCTCTTAGTACTTGAGTTTACCAGACTCACTTTTGGAAAATTCAATGGTTTGGATCAAATGACTACATGAAGTATAATTTCACGATTATAATAAGCATCTTTGCTTCAGTTCTTCCTGAAATTTTGCCTATGGGTAAGAGTATCTTACGTTGGAAGGGCTATTTAAATAAATTGCAGTCGTGTATTGATTAATGATGGGGCATGTTCTGAGGAATGTGGTCTTAAGGGAATTTCATCTTTATTTGTGCCCCCTTTTGACAAAAACCAAGAGGCCATGATGTCACTATGTAATATAGTGTGTGGGACTACCACTCTAGATTTACTCTATCACTGAATGATGTGTCATTATGAAGCACATGCTTATATATTGGCATATCTAACAGGGGGACCAAGACTTAGCCTGTGCTTTATTTTCTTTGGCTCCTGCATGTAAAATTTGCTTTGCCTTAAGGGATGCAGGAGAGACAACTATTCCTGAAGAAAAAAAACCTGCATATGCGTATATGTTGTCATTACTTTGGGAGTTGGTTTTCGCGGATTTGCTTACTCACTGAGATGCACTTATAATCTAAAAGTCAATACTTGTCTACAATTAATTGTGGACACATACAAAGCAGCCAGTGCTTTGAGTCAGTTAGAGCACAAGCTGCCAGTTAAAGCCAAAGAAGACAACACTATTTTTATGTGTCTGTTCCATGCTATAAACTGGTGTCCTTTACACATTCTTCTGATTCCCATGCTCTCCCATTTCTTTGGTATTTGTTGGGGATTTTGCTGTTTAAAAAAGAGTCTAAACACAGCACTGAACTGTCACTTAGTGTCTTTAGTACTGCAAAGCACTTGCCTCAGAGAGAGCATGTGTACAAGATAAGCTTCATTGAGTCATGAGTCCGTAGTGCTGCGGCAGCAAGTTAGCTCCCTGTCAGTGAATTGCACTGTGCATTAGATGGGTTGCCTTCAAAAGAAGCATCCATAAAGCAAAGTTGCATATATTAGTCAGCTGATAAAAAGGCTATGGCTGAAGCCTCAAAGGAAACTAACCCTCTATTTTTTCCTAGGGCAGTGGTTCTGTACTCACCATTTCACCATTCACTATAGGGAATGTGATTTCACCATTTCATTATAGAGAATGTGATAGTCTCCACACTAAAGGGTATTTTATATATGTACACACACACACCCACACACACACACACACACACACACACACACACGCTGGGCACAGAGTTTTATCTGTGAAGACCAAGAAGTTCTTGATGGTGAGAGTAGTGATTAAATGAAATGTGATGTTCTGTTTGTTCCGTGGAATTCTACACTTAAAAATAGAAGATGGCAGGTGACGTGCTTTGTGCGTTTTGCCACAATTACAGACAATAGATGGTGTACAGTGAAATTTAACCTTGTTATGGTTCGTCTTGATTTGTCAACTCCTTTGGGCTCTGGAATCAATTAAGAGAACAGACCTCTGGGTTCATCTGTGAGGAAGAAGCCCTTCCTCCAGAGAGGGTGGCATCTCTGACAGTGGCCAGATATAAAGAGTTCAATGGGAAAATCTGTTCTTGCTTTCCTGTGCACCCATCCCACTGTCATAGTTACTGCTATTCCTGCCATCCTCCCCTGATGACAGAGTTAAGATTTTGGCTTTCTGGTGTGGACTTAAGATCAGCAACTGCCCTGGAATCCTCTGTGCCTTCAGCACCAGAATGGGACTACTGTGCTTTGTGGTCGAGCACTCTGGGGTGGGGTTCTCAACTTCTCCAGTGTGTTGACTGAAGAACAACAGCCACTGTTGACTGTCCAGCCCTTATTGGTGATAAGCCATTCTAACACATTCTCCTTTGCTATAAAATATATATATATTTAATATATGATATATAGTACATATATATTTAAATTCCTTTTTTAAATTTTATTTTATAATTTAATTTAATTTTACATATCAGCCACGGATTCCCTTGTCTTCCCCCCTCCGGGTACTCTCCCCCCTCCCCCCGCACCCCCCTCCTACCTTCCCCACAGCCCACCCCCCATTTCCATCTCCTCCAGGGCAAAGACTCCCCTGGGGATTGAGTTCAACCTGGTAGATTCAGTTTAGGCAGGTCCAGTCCCCTCCTCCCAGGCTGAGCTAAGTGTCCTTGCATAAGCCCCAGGTTCCAAACAGCCAGTTCATGCACTGAGGACAGGTCCCGGTCCCATTGCCTGGGTGCCTCCCAAACAGTTCAAGCTAGTCAACTGTCTCACTTATCCAGAGGGCCTGATCCATTTGGGGGATCCTCAGCTATTGGTTCATAGTTCATGTGTTTCCATTCATTTGGCTATTTGTTCCTGTGCTTTTTCCAATCTTGGTCTCAACAATTCTCACTCATACAATCCCTCCTCTTTCTCTCCAATTGGACTCCTGGAGCTCCACCTGGGGCCTGGCCGTGGATCTCTGCATCTGCTTCCATCAGTCATTGGATGAGAGTTCTAGCACGACAGTTAGGGTGTTTGGCCATCCTATCACCAGAGTAAATTCTATCAATTTCTTCCTCTAGATCAGTGGTTCTCAATCTGTGAGTCATGACTCTTTGGGGGTCAAACAATCCTTTCACAGGGGTCACATATTAGATATCCTGCAGAGCAGATATTTACATTATGATTCATAACAGTAGTGAAATTACAGTTATAAGGTAGCAAGAAAAATAATGTTATGGTAGGGAGCCACCACAACATGAGAGACTGTATTAAAGGGTCGCAGCATTAGAAAGGGGGAGCGGCACTGCTCTGGATAACCCTTGGATTGTGTTTTTTTAACCCTGGCATTTTATCCAGGGTTAGTCAGTTTCAGTGGCATACAACTGGTAATCTGAAAAGGAAAATAGGGAAACCTATCAAATCTAATGATTCAAATGAATGATTTTTGGAAGCCAATGAAATTAAGAAGAACAATACTTTCAGAAGCAATGACACTGGGCTACCTCACCTCAACACCCTCAGTACAGACAATTTAGTTTGCTATTTCAGTGATGCAATGTGGTTGAGAAAAGTACGTTTGCTGCATCTACCATTGGCTGGAGACTTTTAAACAAGATGTGACTCTATCCTCTTCAAAACCCACCATGCCTACATTTGCATCCACACGCCGAGCAACTGTACAGGTCCTGAAACTCATGCTTCCTTTGCACAATTCATGGCTGTGTGGCCTCCGTCTGCGTTCACATTTGCATCTGCAAGCTTGTATGGTCAGCCTCATATTTTGCATATTTCACTCCATATTAGTCATGCACAGCAGCTGTTCTGGAGTACATGACTGGTACTAAGAGCCAACATTTGCAAGTCATATCCGTGAACCACAGTGGCTCTTTGAGTGCACCGTTTGCCTCTCTCCTGAGCCATGGAACCCTGGGCAAGGAGGACAGGTGACTCAAAGTGTGGAATGTTTTCTTCAGTTGATTGCAGATGACACTACCCTGGGAAGTCAACTACTCGGGTTACCCAGTAAGTTTCAGTAGTCTGTGGTCTGATCAGAGATGTGGAAGAAGAAAACAAGCCAGAGCATCCAAGACTATTCTGATGTACCACTCCACAGCCTCAGCATGGTCACTAGAGGCAGTCACACAAGTAAGGCAAAATGGCTCTGGATCTGAAGCTGGCTTCTTCAAGAGCTTTGCAACCTTAGTTCAGGTAATTGATTTCACTGTCTTGAAACCCCTGCCGGCCTCAATCTTCAATTAGGAAATAGCAATAGATTAATGTGGAAATATTGTATGAAACATCAAGGATGTGTTGAGCAAATAACAGCTGACACTTTTCATTTTAGTCCTATTGAATCTGGAAAGGATTTGAAGGTGAGGTTCAAAGTGACCCATTCACATCAAGGAATTAGCGAATCACAAAAGAAACTGCTATTCTGATTTGTATTAGTAGTCAGTTGCAGCCAAGCATTCAATTGATTTGAGATTTTAATTATATCTTTGCTAGTTTGACGATATGCTGACAACAAAATGAAGAATACTCCAGCCACTACCCTCTGTAACTAGATTCATTCCAGAGACTAAATACAAACTTTGGGAGCATAGATTCAAGGCTGTTGGTATCATTACTACTATCACTATTCACAACTTTCACAAGCGAAGTAAAATGCACCCTGCTAATTGAACTGAAACCAATCCCAAGAAATCTCAGTTTGAACAGCCCATGTGTTTTGTGACCAAAATGGCATGCAGATATAAGCTTGCTGCTTTACACAAACTCTGCTATGTAGAGATTTAAAATTTATCAATCCTCTTAGTTTTGCAGTTTTTAAGAGCACACACACAGAAAAATGGCCTGTCTTGGAGAAACCTTGCACATTACAATTCAGTTTTGAGATGTGGCAGGGGCTCATTCACAGTGGAATTCATTTCACTTTACATTTGGGGCAGGCATGAGATTTAAAAGCAATGCTCTTCCCTCTAAAGCACTCACTAGAAAAGGTATATCACACATTCTCGGGCTATTTAAAACTCAGCAAGGGAAATATCAACAGATTTTTCTCCGAGTGTGCTCTCTGATCAACTGGGGGAATAAAACCTTTCTTATGGAAAGCATGGAATAGAAACAGTTCTGGTGCATCGACGCCTCGGGCTTTCTGTCCTACTAAGTTAGAATCTTTGGCACCCTCAAACATAAGAATTGTGTTTCTACAGGTGTATGTGAATGTGTTGTTCTTTGTTCTTGTGACTGTTTGTGTGTGCGCATTTTTTCAGTGGTTATAAGAATACTTGTTAAGGAGCAAGATGCTATTAGTCACTTTTTTTATTTTTTTTAGCTTGAAACAGTTACACATCAATTAAGGACCCCTCAATTGTGTGAAACAGAAATCAAACAAATGATGTTTTTCTTTCTTAAAAAGAAAATCCATGGTATTTGCAAATGAAATAGTCAGGGGTGATATTGTCAGATGTGGCAGGATCTAATTCAAAATTATAAAAGAACACTATTTCCTGACCTATTTCTGGCTTAAGAAACATAACTAATGTGTCTGTCTATAATGTGTCTGTCTATTCTATCTATCTATCTATCTATCTATCTATCTGTCTGTCTGTCTGTCTGTCTGTCTGTCTGTCTATCTACTTTTCTATCTATATCATCTATCTATTATCTATCTATCATAGGCTGGATAGTTTTATGTCAATTTGACAGAAGTTAAAATCATCTAAAGTTAAAATCATTTCCATAAGATAAGGCTATAGACAAGCCTGTAGGGCATTTTCTTGATTTGTGATTGATAGGGGAGGGCCCAGTCCGTTGTGAGTGGTGCCAACTCTGGGCTGGTGGTACTGGATTCTATTAGAAAGAAGGGTGAGCAAATCATGGGAAGCCATCCAGTAAGCAGCACCCCTCCATAGCCTCTGCAATAGCTCTTGTCTTCAGGTTCCCACCTTTTTTTAGTTTATGTTCCTCTTCCTTCGATGATGAACAATAATATGGAAGTGTAAGCCAAAGAAAACCTTTCCTCCCAAGTTGCTTTAGTTATGGTGTTTTGTCACAGCAATAGAAACCCTAAGACATATCTATCTATCTATCTATCTATCTATCTATCTATCTATCTATCTACCTACCTACCTATCATCTAACTGTCTGCCTGTCTGTCTATCTACCATCTATCTACTGTTTCTTTAATGCACCAAGAGAAACTGGGAGACTGACTTGAATTGAGCAGTTGCAGAGATGGGAGTATCCACATTGCCTATGAAGCCTGACGGCACTGTGGGTTGGAATCTTTTCATTAGTGAAGCTCCATGCTTAGCCTTGTTTTCTTCATCCTTTAGGTCTTTAACTGATTAAAAGAAGCTCTCCCACCCTATCCCCATACTGAAAATGATATACTCAAAGTGCACCTAGAGTGAATGACATCTAAAACTACCTATACAACAATACCTATGTAGGCACTTGACAAATATTGGGCACCACAGGTACCCTGGCTCAGCCAAGTAGGCTCATGAAATTGATCCCCAGTTTGCCCTTATGGGCAAGATCCTGTTTAATAATCATACAGGTGGTGACTCAAAGCTGGAGGATATAATGAGTCATTTTCTACCCTGACAGCCAGCTCCCAATTAATGACACGAAGACTTCTTATTAATTATGAAAGTTTGGCCTATAGCTTAGGCTTGTTCCTAGCTAGCTCTTGTAACTTACATTAAACTACCTATATTAATCTATGTTCTATCATGTGGGGCTACCTCTCTTCCATTTTGCACTTCCTGTTTCCTCTCCATGTCTCCTGGCTTCTCCTACATGCCTAGATTCCTCCTCCTCTTCCTTTCTCTCCCTAGAAATCCTGCTTATACCTTCTACCTAGCTATTGGCTGTTCAGCCTTTTATTACACTTACCACAGCAGTACACCTTCACATAATGTACAAATATCCCACCACAGGAGGATCTCAGTGTCTCTGTTGGTCATCTCTCACAGAGAGGAGAATTGCCCATGGCCTGTCTTCTGGTCCTCTGAGGGCTCCTGCTTTGCCTTAGCTCATGTCTCAATCAGAATGTGGAGCTGGCAGCTAAAATTTTCTGTCTGGAAAAATTATTGTCCTCTTTCCATAGTTTTTAAAGTGAGGTGTAGTCTGTCAGTACCTCCTTAACTACAAGGGATATTTTCCTCATTGAAAAGGTCCAGCCAAAAGGAGGACACAAGGAAAACAAGCTGGGCAGGTGAAAAATGACCTCCCATCATTCATGGTCTCACACTGTGGCATGGGAGTGGAATCCAGTTCCTTGCCCCATTTTGTGTGAACCTTGAGCAAAGATTGGGCTATAGACCACAAGCAAAGATTGGATTTTCTACTTCTCTTTTTTTGAAAAATTAATCAAAAGAAGAGTATTTCCTGGTCTGTTAAAATTATATAAAATGTATGCTTCAATGTCTATTAGTAAAATTGGATGGGAACATAGTCATGCCCTTTCCTGATGTGTTCTGTACAGCTGCCTCCATCCTAACACAGATCAGAGCAGTTTCAACAAAGAATGTATGACCTGAAACACTCCACGTAGTCACTAGATAGTCGTCTTTCACAGGAAAACCTCTCTGGCCCCTGTTCCACACCATCACACCTATAATTAGAATGTAGAATACTAATCCATGTTAATTTATGTTGGAGCTATTTGTTTATATGAAGTACTGTTATTCATTCTGAAACTAGTTTCTTCTGGAGATTACCCGATATCTGAATGGTAGAGAAGGTTATCAAGTGAAAGTGCTAAATCACTTTTTTCCTTTTAATGCTCCAGACCTCCTTGTACTATGGCATCCCTTTCAGCACTGCTTTCTCTTTGGAAGCTGTTATTCTGAGGCAGAGTCTCATTCAGTATAGGGAGCCCTGCAGGTCACTGTGTAGCTCAGGCTGGCCTGGAACTCATTATGTAGCCTGGGCTTGCCCGGAACTCTCGGTGGTCCTCCTCTCTCAGTCTTCTGTGGGAGGATTAAAGTTGAGAACCTTATTTTCATCATTTGAAGAGTTAATCGTTTGGGACATTATGATCCTCATTCAACATTATGCCTCCACCTTTTCCTGCTCGATAACGTTGAACGTAAATGGTATGAAAATCTCAGTTCGCTGAAGCTGTGTCTCTTTGGTGTTATTTATTGGCTATGTTTGTTTACAGCTTCCTATGATGTGTAACATCCATTTTGGCCCCTGCAATGTAAAATACACCTTGTAAAGGAAGGAACGTTGGACCCCAGCCACCTCCCCTCCACCTCTGCTCTTCGCCTTTTTTAGTTCCTATTCTTATTAAGTTTGAAGACTAAAGGCATTTACACTCTGTCCTGAGATATGCATTTCACATTCTTTCTCTATAGGTAGAACTATAATTTCACCTTATTCAGTTACTGGTGAGTCCATTTTCCCACAAAGATGTATTTTTTTTACAATGATGTTTGTGATTATATTTCTCTTTGCTGTCTTTCTCTTTAATTCCTATTAGAGGGATCTTGGTCATTTTTTGAAGATTTATATATGCTTTTTAAATTTTTTAAATTGTGTTAATTGGATATGCATGTATTTGTGTTGTGTTTATTCATGTGTGAGTGTTGTGTTTATTCATATATGAGTCCAGAAGAGTGCATTGGTTCCTCTGGGAACCAAACTTGAGTCCTCTATAATAGCACTGTTCTAGTTTGCTTTCTATCGCTGTGATGAATAATACCATGACCAAAAGCAACCTGGGGGTGGGGGGTGTTATTTGGCTTAAACATCCTGATCACAGTCTGTCATTGAGGGAATTAGGGGAAGGGACTCAAATGGGGGGGGGGGCAGGAAAATGGAAGAAAGCTGCTTTGTGGCTTGCTTCCATGCCTTGTTCAGCTGGCTGTTTATACACTCCTGTCCAGAATTTGCTTTCTTACAAAGGTCATATGTCTTTTAATCTTTCTCCTTTGTTCTTCTTTTTGTCTGCTTTGCATAGTTCCTCTATAAGCCTTCAGAACTGTCCTCTTTATGAGACTGTAATGGCTAATCTTGGTTGTCAACTTGATTTGATCTGCAATCAACTAAGAGACATGCCTATGGCATGACCTGAGAGGGCCCCAGAAGGAGGATTGGGACAGCCTGAGAGAGCCTGGGAGGGCATGTCCCAGAAGTATTTCCTGAGAGCAGACCATCCCCCAGAGTGGTGGTGGTGTCCCATATATATATAAGTGGTCTGAGGAATCACAGTGCCGTCTGCCTGCCTTCACTTCTTGCTGGCCAATGATGCTATCTCAAAGGCTAAAAGCTTAAAAGGAATGATACTACCTCATTGCTCTTGTTGTTTCTGTCATCATTCCCTACCATCAGATCTTCTGGCCTTCTGGTATGGATCAAAGACCAGTGTCTCTCTGGCTTTCAGCACCAGATTGGGGCTGTTAAAGCATCTGGTTTCATAGATGGAGCAGTATAGGGTTCTTGGTCTCCAGTGGACTGACAGCCATTACTGCATTACCTACCAAGACTGTGAAAGCCAATCTAAAGACTCCTCTCTTATAGATAATATTTAATCAGTTCTGGTCCTCTTGGGAATCCTAATATGAAAGTCTTTGCTGATTTGCTGAGTTGTAGGCTCTGTGATTCCACTACATTAAGGGAATGCTTCAACTATATTATTTTGTAACAGTGAAAACTCTCGTTTTTTCCTTGAAGACTCTCGGGAAGTCTTCAAGGAACTAGCTTTAATGTCCAGCAAATAATTGACCTTTATAATAACTGATATTTGGATTAGTTAGTCTAAGGAAGTAGCATATGAAACACCACCTCCCAACACACACACAAATCACTGGAGGCTCCATATATGTGTAGAAAAGTTAGAGGCATATACTTGTATTAATACAAACCCAATTGGTCTGGGGCTGAGAAACTACTATTATAGGAAGATAATATCCTTTGAGTGATAATCAGAAAAAATAGACTGATCAGTTCTCACCTCTCTGATAGGTTTTTGCTATTGTTGCTAGAGACTGACCCACAGAACACTGCCTTTTGAATCCATTCTTTTCTTTTCTCTTTTTTTGTGGTTTTTTTTTTTTTTGAGACAGGGTTTCTCTGTGTAGCTTTGTGCCTTTCCTGGATCTCACTCTGTAGCCCAGGCTGGCCTCGAATTCACAGAGATCTGCCTGCCTCTGCCTCCTGAGTGCTGGGATTAAAGGCGTGCACCACCACTGCCCGGCTCTGAATCCATTCTTTTCTAATGGGCTATTCAGCATGATTTCTTTCCCATTGGGAATAATTTTAAAACACATTAATAAATGAGTAAAAACAATATTTGAAATATTTTATCAATATTCATATTTTTATTATTTCTTTTATTTTTGAGATTTTAATATAATTATACCATTTACTCATTCCCTTTTCTGTCTTTAAAGCCTTCCATATATCCCTCTTGGCTCTCTTTCAAATTCATGTCCTATGTTTTATTAATAATTGTTACATGCATACATGTACACACACACACACACACACACACACAAGTATTCCTAACTATAACCTGTTCAGATTGTATAATATTACTTGTATGTATGTTTTCATGGTTGACCATTTGATATTGGAGCTCTTTGGTATTATTGGTGTGCTCTTCCCTGGGGAAGACTATTTCTCCTACTCCAGCATTCCTTTGTTTACTATAGTTCTTTGGGTAGGGTTGAGACCATATGACCTTTCTCCATCTATATTTTGCATGTCTATAGTTATTTTTGCTGCTCAGCTCATGTTTAGGAAGTTATGTTGGTGAGATTTTTTGTTACAGGGAACCCACCAGAAATGACTACTCCAACATAGTTTATGGACAATTGAAAGTCCTTATTCCAGCCAGCTGGGACTATACTGGTACTTGAGACCCAAGTGTAGCTCCAAGCATTTAGAGTAACTGGCATTTAGAGACAAAAACTATGTCCTGGTATCTCTGTCTGGAGCTGCAGAGGGAGGTTTTGCACAAGCAAGCAGTTTGGCAGATAACTTAGCTGGAACATCTTGACCTCAAGTCCCTAGAATAGAGTTGAATAAATTTCATTGGAATTCTCCATCAAGGAGATTAAATTCTAGTTAAATATGAAATGACATCAGCAAAAATAGAAGATGTAAGAATCTCTGCATGGTCTTGTCACACTTTATGTGTGTACCTTTTTTATTTTACTGGAAGACATAATCTCACAGCAACCCCAACCACCCTGATCTTCCGCCTCTTACAGTCTTTGAGGCACCTCCTCTCAGTGTTCCATAAATCTTAGGTGTAAAGTTGTTTTTGTCAATGTATCCCTTTTAACTGAGCTCCACAACTCTGCATTTTGATTGGCTGTGATTTTTCTGGATTAGTATTTGTCTCTTGCAAAGAGAAATTTCCTTGATGAGGGGTGAGGACTGCACTTATCTGTATGTATAAGAACACGTATTTAGAATGTAGTTAGGGATTATGTTACTTTAATAAAGTAGTGGTTGTAGGTTCTCTTCCAAGATCCATGACTTCACTAGCCTTGGGTAGTTAACTAAATTTCCAGTACCAGGCATGTTTTCCATCTTGTTGACTGGATCTTATATCCAATTAGAGAGCTGTTTGGTTATTGCTACAGTAAGTGTACCATTACAGTACCCTTAAGATTCTGATGTCATGCTGGTTGTTGCTATGGCTCCTAGGTGTCATTTTTTAAAGGAGACTAACTGTCTGGTGTTTTAGAGAAATTGACAATGAGTTGTTCCAGTTCATGAGCTTTGAGAAATGGGCCAAAATCAACTCTTGAACAAGCAGCCAAAATTGTACTTCTACCTGTGAGAACGTCTACATTTGAGAATGGGGACACCAACTCATTGCTTCGTGCTACTACGGTACCTTCACGTTTATTTTTATGTCTGTTCTGAATCAACATGCAGTTTTATTGCAACAGCATGTTAAATATTTTTTTCCACCACTCTTTCCTCCTGGGTACACATTACATTGTCCCAAATTCCCATATCCAGTGCAGAGAGATAATCATGGACTTCTCCTTTCATTGTTGGGATGATGTACACATATATCTCTGAGACGCATGATGAACTCTTGCACTGTGGCCTTGCACTCCACTCATCTTCATCCCTGTGGTAGTTTCCTATGGCTGGTACAACAAACCACCCAAAACTCTCTGACTCAAAACAACACAGACTTATTAACTGTGTAGGTTAGGAGTCACAAGTAAATCTTGCTAGGATAAAATCAAGGTGACATCCTGACTAAATGCCACCCTGGAGACTTGAAGGACTACCAGCTTTTTTTATCTTTCCCCACTTCTAGAGGCACTCGAATTCCTTGGCCTTATCTTAAAAGACAACTGCATCCCTGCCATTTTTACATACCATCACTTTAACTTCTTATGTCTCCCTCTTCCATTTGTAAGGATCCTTGTAACTATATTAGGTGTATGTACATGCAAAAATTTCCCTA
>CABHPH010161399.1:0-19674 GCA_902168325.1 Peromyscus nudipes | reverse complement strand
TTTTTTTTTTTTTTTTTTTTTTGGTTTTTCGAGACAGGGTTTCTCTGTGTAGCTTTGCGCCTTTCCTGGAACTCACTTGGTAGCCCAGGCTGGCCTTGAACTCACAGAGATCCGCCTGGCTCTGCCTCCCAAGTGCTGGGATTAAAGGCGTGAGCCACCACCGCCCGGCTTTTTTTTTTTTGTTTTTTTTTGTTTTTTTTTGCAATTGGCAATCTTAAGTCCTTTGTGACAAGAAAGGAAACATGCACAGATCTCAGAATTACTACCCAGACCTGATTAGGGTACCATTATTCTGCCTAGCACAAAGAGACCTTGAGTTCAATCCTCAGCACTAAACAAAATAAAATAAAACAAAGAAACAAACTTGGTTGCCACTGTAAAAACATATGGGCAACTGTAATTCATCAATTCATGCTTTCTTTCCAGTTAACATACTTGTTTCAACTTGAATAAACTCTTAGATCTCAAGCTCCGTGTGTTTCCATTTGCCTTTTGGGTTGACATGTGAAAGCATCCCTCACATTTATGTTTCCTCTTTGTTCATCCTGCCGGACTCCCATTCTCTATCCATTCTTGAAGTCTCAGTATGTCATTCACTCTATATCACTTTCAGCAGTCTGGGAAGAACCAGTGTTCCTGACAGTATCCTCCCTCACCACCTTATTTATAGCCACTGTTTCCCACTGACTGAATTGTGCGGTGGGTTCTATTGCTATGAAGAGACACCAACACCATAATCATGGCAACTCTCATAAAAGAAAGCATTTAACTGGGGCTTGCTTACAGTTTCAGATGTTCATTCTGTTACCAGCTGATGGGGAGCACGTTGGCACACACAGTTCTGGAGCAGTGGCTGAGAGTTCCATTCTGATCTACAGGCTAAGAGAGAAAGATAAACCCTGGGCTTGGTGTGGGCTTTTGTAAATCTCAAAGTATACCCCTAATGACACATTTCCTCCAGCAAGGCCACACCTCCTAATCCTTCTAATCCTATCAAAGAGTTTTACTTCCTGGTGACTGAGTATTTAAATATATGAGCCTATGGGGGCCACTCGTATCCAAACCACAACACTGGGTTGACTCCTCCCTCACACTTTAGTTTCCTTGAAACTTCTCACTTCATTTTTTAATATCTTTTCTAGGTTTCTAAAAAAAATTGCTCACATTCAAATGCTAAAATATATATAATAAGAGGAGTGAAAGTTTAAATTATCAAGTTTTAATGAGGGAGCCATGGTTTATAGTTAAATAATTAAGACCCTAAGATAGATTTTATGACTATTTCAGAAGTTCTAGGTATCAATTACATAAATTGGTGTCATTTGGGGGGATCTTTGGCAAGGAAGTCAATCATAAATAAACTGGATCTTATCCATGGCCTTCATGAGAGGGAAAGATTAGAATCCCTATCAATTTCAAATCTCTAGAGTCTCCTTCATTTTGCTTCTGGGATCACATTGCACTCAAATGCTTAAGAAGTTACATTTATCTGAAAGAAAATTCTCAATAATAGACACTATGGCTTTTTTTTTTAAACAGGAAGCTTGTATGTTGTAGGCTTTTAAGGATGATTATATTTCTCTATTGTTACAATTAATATATATATAATATATATTTTAATGAAAATATAGTATAGAGGTCCTTAGAATGACAACTATGGGTGCCTATAATAGTTTTAAATACATAATTATAATTTTCTAAAGAATAAATACTTTTTCCTACTTTTCAAAAATATTAAACATTAAACAAGGATTGTACACCTAGCAGTGTGAAGTATTTAAACATATCAGTTCATATAACCACTCTGAGATCTTCATTAGATACAGGAGAAGAAATTTCAGGGCATTTAAAGGCTCCTCCTGTAGTCTAGCTAGCTGGCATTCAAATTTCCATTTTCATTTGAAAACACTTGTTATTTTAAATAAAAGGTCCCCAGGTTCTAAGATCATACATGGAAAGCATTGCACATTTGTTTTAAAAATGAATGCTTCTGAATATTCATCTTGAAATTTTCAATATGGTGAAAAATGTGTACTATTGGGAATAAATATGGAGTTATGATGTTTAGAGCCTAATGGAGTGCAGGCTGTAAACATCATTTTAAAAGCTGATTTTATCCAAAATGCAACTACAATTCCATATATATGTTGTGGTTCCTTCCATTGATCATTCATCATTTAAACATAATGGAATATATAGCACTTTAAAACACTCTAGTAATTTCACCATCCTTTTTATCATGCAATCAATTATTAATAAACTTCCAAATAACATGGGTTTTTACTATATTAATTAATTTCAGGAAATACTGTGGAGCCTCACTTTTTGCCAGTCATTGCGGTGTGGAGCAGCACTCAGTAATTTTAACTTTTCTGGGTTTGAGTTCATTAAAAATAATAGAATAATAAAGACTACCTCACCCTTGAAAAATTAAAATCAAATGAGAAAATTAGGTTGATTTATTACCCCGTGTTTCTTTCCCTGCTGGAGCATTTGGATGAATCAGACTGTGGTGTCTTCAGATTTGCAGTCCCTCGTCTGTGCATATTAGGAATGACAATACCTCTTGAGTCAAACACCAGATGTCCTTTAAGATACAAACATCTGCTGATTGTCATATCCTCATGGGCAAATTATTGTAATCACAAGGACCTATAACTGACAGAAGATGTCTGAGTAGATTTTTTTTTTTATAATGAAAGTAGAGAAGAGTGCAATTGGGAGCCTTGGGCCCTGGTGCTGGAGGAAGGTGACCTTCTGGGGACTGATGTCTGTAAAGCTTTTGGCTGGTCATGTTGGAGAGAACAGAGAGGGTCTCTTGAAGAAGGTGGGGACAGACATTGCATTTGATAAGCAGTACCCTCCCTCAGTTCACATCTCTGAAGAGCAGCTGGGTGGGATGGGAGGAAGTGGGATGAAGCAGAGTTGCTGTCTGTCCTTCATCTTGAACCATCTGTAGAAGAAAAAGGAAGTAGGGAAAAAATGAGCAGACAGGTACTTCACACAGGGTGTGTGTCTTGTCACAGTCAGGAAGTCAGTGTCCTCCTGCTGGCCCTGGGCCTCTTTCCAAACTCTCCCCTGTCACACTCATTGCCATGGCCATATGTAGCCCCAAGAACCTATGAGCCATGTAGAATCCTCTTCTGGTAAGCTAAGATAGTGTAAACTTTGCACGTCTGTCTGTAGTCTTATATTGTAGTCAATAATAGTAGATAATTTTCCAGAAGTTTCCTTAGGAGCCCCGTCTGGGCCTTTATGTGGGCTGTGTCAGCTTCTACACAGACCATTTTCAAGAATTCAATATATCATTATTGCTAAAAACTTAAACTACATTTATCATAGAAAAATATTGCTAATATGATGTAAATATAATTTTAAAAGTTGGTTTCATCCAAAAATGCAACAACAACTCCCCATATATTGTAATTTCTCTCATTGATCATTCATTGCTTAAAAGTAATGAACTATGCAGGATTTTATGGCAGCCTAGTAATTTTACCACTCATTACATCATGCGATCCATTACTAATAAATGTCTAAATAATGTGTTCATTTTCAATATATGAATTAACTTCAGTCCTACTTTGTGCTGGCCACTACACAGTGTGGAGAAACAGCAGTGAACAGAACCAAACAGGATCCCCGCTGTCTTGCAGTTTACCTAGAGAGTATTCAGATGTCTCCCTGCTCAGTCTACCTTACCATATAGAAAGACGAGACTAAATGGGATTTAGCTTTTGTGTTTTCATGATAAACAAACTAGGAACATGTAACCAGACTTCAACTATCAATTGCCAATCAGTTCTCTTCTTCAGGAAAAACAAAGTGCTGACTGTATGTTGAAGCACAGCTTTTCCCCATGACAGCAAACAGAGGAGTCTCGAGGAAATCCAAAGTTCTAGTAGCAATTTTACCTTTATTGTCCTCAAAACTTTCTTTGGCCACCATTGTCAAGAGAATTCTACCGTATCTAAGGCAGTGGTTCTCCACCTTCTTAATCCTGAGACCCTTTAATACACTTCTTCATGTTGTGGTGACACCCCAACCATAAAATTATTTCTCTGCTACTGAATAACTGTAGTTTTGCTACTCTTATGAGTCACAAAGTAAATGTCTGATATGCAATCCCTGTAGGGGTCGTGACCCACAGTTTGAGAACCACAGGTCTAAGGTGAAGGTAACTGGTTTTAAGCTCTGGCTATACAGATCTTTGTCTTCTCTAGAGCTTCTGTGATGTCTGGGCTGTGGAAATAGAAAACTCTAAGGCGCTCTTAGCTGTAGGAAAGTGACAATGTCCAATAAGAGGTGGCACCCCAAACATTTATATCTGCTCTACGTACCATTTTTACTGTGGTGTTTTGGCTGCCCTGTCCTCATGAGGGAACCTAGAGTCTAAAACAGTGGTTTTCACTGTTCTTGTCATTCTATTACATCACCTGATGTGGGACTCTGGCTTAGCATCTCCTTCCACAGAGAAGAAAAAAATCAGACTAGTGGAATAAGCAGGTCACCACAGATGTGAGGCCAGCTAGCTAGATCTACATAGTGTTCCCACCACCCTGCTCTCTGTGACTTTCCGAGTCTGTCTGCTATGGTGCTAGAGCTTCCGGGGTAACAGCTTGGTTTCTGTGGAAGCAGGCAGGCTGGCTATGCTGATGCATTGCTGAGAATTCAATTTGGCAAGTCTTTAAGACCTCAACTAAAATTCTCCTATTAAAGAGGTTCCAATTCTCTCCATCCATCAAATTTGGAGTGTTTTTCATTATGGCTACTACTGGGCATTCTTTATTAGGAAATCTAATCAGCAATAAAGAGCCTGACTGATGGATGGAATATGAATTTTACTGCTGTGTGGGGACATGGTTTTATTTTGCCATCCGGGAAAATGAGATCTAATTGGGGAATGAGAGACTTATAATCCCCCCCCACCACATCATTCTTGTTGTCCATTAAGGCACCAGTCCAACTTCTGCATTCTCCTAGGATGGATCTGGTTCTTCCGCTTTTCCCAATGTCATTTGCCTTCAATTCTAGATCTGACCCAAGCCTAATATATCTAGCACACCCTTTGGCTCTCTAACACTTCCTGAGAGATTCCGTTTTGCTTTTCTTGGCTGAAGGTTATGGAAAGAGCATCCCCCGCAAATAGTGGGGTTGAGGTTGTAGAGGCATTAAGGAAGTGTATTTCAGATTGTCAACATAGATTACCAGGCTGGGTTTATTTATGTAAAAATAAAGGAGCAATGAATCAACAAATGAACTTTAAAAATATAACATTGAATGTGGGGGATGATGGCTGAGGTGGTCAAGTACCTGTTGTTGGGTACCCAATACCCACGGAAAAGGGCAGCTGTTGCATTAATCTTAAAGAGTCTTATTAATAAAATCAAACCTGAGGCCAGTTACTGGAGTGAACACTGGAAGGTCAGAGAGACAGAATAAGCCACAACTAACCTCACCTGGCCAACTTCTCAGCTGATCTTGTTTCCTCAGACTGGATGCCCGGAGCCCTCATCCAGAATGGGTCTCAGCTGAACTGCTGCTCAAAAGCCTGAATGCTTAACCAGGCCAAAATGCTTCTCCAGGCCAAATGCTTCTCCAGGGCAAATGCCTCTCCAGGGCAAATGCCTCTCCAGGGCAAATGCCTCTAGTTTCTGGTCCTCACGCTTTATATACCTTTCTGCTTTCTACCACCACTCCCTGGGATTAAAGGTGTGGCTTTCTGGGATTAAAGGTGTGTATCACCGTGCCTGGCCGTTTCCAGTGTGGCCTTGAACTCACAGAGATCCAGAGGTATTTCTGTTTCTGGAATGCTAGGATTAAAGGCGTATGCTACCACTGCCTAACCTCTATGTTTAATATTGTGGCTGTCCTGTTCTCTGACCCCAGATAAGTTTATTAGCATACACAATATTTTGGGGAACACAATACCCCCACAGGCAGCCATGGCATCATGTGCCTATAACCCTAGTATTGGAGGTTGGGAACCTTAGACACACACAGCCACTGCTGTTCATCCAGTCTAGCTAGTTGGTAAGCTCCTGGTTCAGTGAGGGACTGTCTTAAAGAAAAAAAAAAGATAGACAGTGATAGAGAAAGGACATTTGCTGTTGGTATCTAGCCTTTGCACACATGCAAATACATGTGCTCATGCACTCCTATACGTGTATATATACATGTATATAAATACAGGGATGCCCCACGAATGTGTAATTCTACTCAAGTGTGTGGCGGTGTTAGCTAGAGTTCATTCAACTTGATAAGAAGATAATGATTGCAGCTTCACATGGTCCTGAGAGCATGGAGTACATGACTGAGCCTTTGTATGTGGGCCTACTGCAGTTGGAGCCACAAAAGGAGCTGGAAGAAATGTGACAAGGAAGTCATGCTTTTGCCCTCCCTTCTCAGGAGATGTCATATTACATGAATGTGCTCCAGAGAAGAAGAGATTATTAAATATCCCCTTCCCCTGGAATCAGAGGTCCTTAGGTGGCTTTCTTTGCACTTGACCCATGTCCAGTCCCTTCACACTGATAGGGCTAGCAAACTGTGCTTCTTTCTTTTGGAACCCGTATCCCCCACTGTATTGGCACATGCTATAATATGTTGTATTTTACAGTTAGTTTTCCAAGGGAGTTATTTTTAAACAGCCAAGTGTTTATTCACATGCTTATCTTTGAGACAGTAAAGTGTTGATGTCCTATTGGGGGAAAGAGATGGTGTGAGGGAGAACATTTGATTTCAAATTTTGGAAGATGAATTAAACCATCTAATCAGGCTTGGTCAATGTAAAACTCTCTGGTTTGAGGGAGTTCTGTTTCCTTCTGACGTAGAGTAATGGGCAGGTTTTTAAACCAAGTGGGAACAAAGAGAGGAGAGACATCCAAGTGTTTCTAGAGAAGAATAGAGAAGAAGCAGATTTGTTTTACACAATCAGAGTGCGCAGAGAACCTTGGAGACCAGACATGACTGCCTCTGGAGACTTGGAAGTTACTCCCCGCCAAGTGGAACACAAAGCCTTTTTTGATTTGGTAAGTGCACTTAAACATTTTGTAATGTAATAAACAGAAAGGGACATCTCAGCTTTTATACTAAGGCAAAGTAAATAAACACGACTGTACCGACTATGTAACCTGAGCCGATTACTGTAGCCCAGTCTAGGGGATACCACGTGACCGAACTTTGGACCCAGCAGAGACCTACAAAATGAAGGTTGCAGGAGTCAAAGCCAAAGGAAATTGCGAGTCTGGGAAAAGAAACCAGGAGAAAGGGCCTCTTCTTCTCCTTCACAGAAGTATACCTAAACTGAGGTAGCTAAGTGCTGTGAAAGAAGTATTTTATACCAAACTTCTGTTCGTTTGGGTCTGCAATGCAAACACAACAACAATACAAATTACCTATGCTTTTGTAGAGGCATGTCAAATGAAAACAACTCTCATAGCAACTTAAACCCCAAACATAGACACATGTGTTGAGCAATGCCCCAGGAGTTAGAATTTTTAAGGTAGAAAATTAACCCTGTGAAAATAAAACCCACAATGGGGCGTCTGTTACTGAAAGACCCTTTCAGGCCATTGAAAGAACTGAACTCCCACTTAACGGCTCTGCTGAGTCTGTTTGTGACTTTCACTCCACCACGTCGTCTTTAGTCCCAACTGTCCTGATCTGGGATACAAGGCTACTCCACTCTAGTGTTTCTCCACATTTTGGATTGTTCAACTGAACAAATACTGGGTCAAGTTTAGGAAATCTAACATAGAGACCTGTGATAAGTCTGGGGTAGGAAGTCTAGCCTAACTATACAGGAATATTCTTTAGTATTATACATGGTTCATGCAAAGCCACAAGTCACCTCAGTGGGAACAAGACACAGCTCACCCTGGAACCAAACCTGGGTGACCTTGTGTCTTGGGAACAGAGATTCATGCCGCTCCAACTTCCATGTTCCAAGGTGAGGTAACAGTCTGATGAAGTTTTACATAGCAGGACAAATGAAATCCTAAATAAAGTCACCTTTCAGATATGTTAGTGTAGATATTAAATAAGACAGTTAAAACAAAGTTGGGAAATCTTTACTGTAGTCCTCAGCTGCTATCTGAAGACACTTGACCTTTCAGTTGGTGGAAGCTAGTGGTCTGTTAAATTAATATCTTCTAAAAAGTGTGGCCTGTTAGTCATCAGGACAGTAAGTCTGACACAGAGATGAGCAGAGGATAGCTATAAATGAGGCCAAAGAGAACCCATGATAAATTGTATAGTTAAGAATTCACAACATGGGGCTGGAGAGATGGCTCAGCGGTTAAGAACACTGGTTGTTCTTCCAGAGGTCCTGAGTTCAATTCCCAGCAGCCACATGGTGGCTCACAACCATCTGTGATGAGATCTGGCGCCCTCTTCTGACCTGCAGGCATACATGCAGGTGGAACACTGTATACATAATAAAATAAATCTTTAAAAAAATTTTAAAAAAAAGAATTCACAACATTCTAATCTCTCCACCATCTTTAAAGTTCTAATCAGTCAACCCACTTTGCAGAATCTTCAAAGAAACATATGGTTCTTTTCAGGAACTTTCATTTACAGCATCATTGTTTAAACACAAGCTGAAAAATAATGCAAAAAAAATAAGTTGCTCAAAATCATTCATGAAATTAAATTCACTTGTGAAGTCATTTTGCATATTGTTGGTATAAATGGATTGCCAGGTGAAGAATACCTAGTACCTTTACAAATAGTAAATGGCAGAAATAGTTCAAGTGTATATACATATATATATAAAATTATCAAATATATATATATATATAACTAACAACCAAAACAACAGCTGTAAGTGTGCTCAGCAAAATATAAGTGGTTAGTTAATACTATCATGTGTGCCTTGTCAGTTTTCTGTTAAAAAGAAATCTTGGTTTCCTTTATGAATGGTGTTTCTTCAAAGATACCTTCATCTAAAATAAATTTTTTGAGAGACAAAGGAATTTTTAAAATAACATGGGATTCTACTATAGTTGAAATGAATGATTACTGTCCTCTCTGATACTGAATGACCATTCTTCCTGTCATCTCATGTCTTCCACTTCAATATTGGCACCATTACCACACACTAGAAATGCTGATATTAAACAATGTCCATGTGAGGCTTTTCATTTTTTGTCTCCAGTGGATCAGACTGTGACTGTGGAAGCTGCTTTTCTAGGCTTTTGATTTTTTTTCCTGAAACTCAGAAAACACTCCAACTCTACCTCCTTCCATATGCATTCTTACTAAGCATATTCATTGTATATTTGTGCATATGTATTATATAACACCTCCAGGCATGGTTTCTGTCCAGGAGAAACACTGCTTCCTTCTCTTGATGGCATTTTCCATTTGAAGAGAGAGTCATGCCTGTATGATTTTACCTGGGCTTATTGGACCAGTCCATTTGGAGAGATATAAACATTTCCAAATCTCCTCTTTAAAGAAAAGCCATATGGAAACCTACAGTCTTGTCTCCAAACTTAAAAAAAAAATTGGAAGGAAAATCCCCTGCATGGCTAGAAAAACTCCTTGAAGCTATGGATTATTAGACAAAACCCTAGTGCCATATGTAGCTAATGTCTGAGGTGTTGATCAAGGAGGCTCCAGAGGTCTACAAAACAATGTAGGCTCTTGTCACTGCTCCTGGTTGCTTAGCAGAACTAGATGACAAAACACTGTTGCTGAAGACACAGTACAGCTTGGTTGCCTGATACAGAGAAGTCAAGTGGAAAACTGAGCTGGAAGTCTCTGTCTGCTAGGTAACTTTCATAGTTATGCGGGTTGCTGGAGGAGAAAATGCATCAATGGTCTTGCCTGGATATGGATCCCACCAATGACAACAACCTACCAGGCAAGTGTGTCCACTTGTGTAATAGTGACATGACTTTTAAGGGGGGGGGGTAACCAACCACTCTCTGATTAGATTTCAGGCTAACTAAACAGAAGGGAAAACATAACTGGCACCATAAATGCACCCCAGATATAGTTAAGCTTTGACATGGAAATATTCAGCTCCATTCCTTCAAGCTTTGAGCTGGAAGAGGCTGTATGTGCCTAAACAAGTAAGATTACTATGTCCTGAGATTCTGCTTTAGCATGGCCGTATTCCTGTGTATCAAAGCCACTCTATAATAAAGGCTATAATGTGCCTTTGCCTAACTCATCAATTTATATTTTTAATATATGATTTTATTTATTCTTTGAAAGTTTTATACATGTAAACAATGTATCTTAATCATATCCACCCCCTCTTTCTGCAAGTCCTCCCAGGATCCTCATCATATCTCCTTCCAGACTTCACGTCCATCTTTTATAATTTATCATTCTTTTTACCCATTGACTTTAATTAGCACTGCTCATATGTCCATGGGTGTGGAATCTTTGACTGTGGCATGGGGAGTCTATTAGTCGCTACATTCTTAAAGAAAAGCGATTCTACCTCCCCCAACAGTCATCAACTCCTAATAGCTCCTCAGGTAGGGGTGGGGCTTCAAGAGCCCCTTCCTGATCCAGAGTGGAACTTTTAATTGGCTTGATCTTGTGTAGGTCTTGTGTAGGTAACCAGAGAGGCCGTGGATTCAAATGTACAACAGCTATGTCATGTCCAAAGGGCAGCATTTCACAATATTCTCCCCCATCATCTGACTCTTACAGTCTTTCTGACTCCTCCTCTATGATGGTTCCTGAGCCTTGAGGCATGGGGGGCAGGGTGGATGTAGATGCCCCACTTGTGGCGGAGCAGTCCCAGTCACTCAGTCTCGGCACTTTGAACAGTATTATGTCTCTACATTAACTGTTACTCACTGTAACAAGAAGCCACTCTGACCAAGGTAGAGAGCATTACAGATCTATATATAAACAACATAAATATTTAAAAGGCAGTTTGACAATATGGTCATTTAGGAAAACAACATCAATGACTTCTCACCTGGGGTCTATGACTTGCCTAGCTATGCTGTTTCAGTAAGTGTGTGTGTCTATGCATGTGTATTTTAAATAGAACTCCCCTAAAAATCTCTAAAATCATAGTTCTAGTCATATATGAATAACAAAAATAAGAGAAATTGCTGGAGAAGGGAGAATTATATTTTTGAGGATGTGGCCACTGGTAGGCATTCCATGCTCTAGGGGGTGGCATATCTTCATGAATGTATGGGCAACTTTGGGTGGACTTGGTAAGTTATGAAGAAGAAAGGAGAAAGAAGAAGAGGAGGAGGAGGAGGAGGAGGAGGAGAAGGAGGAGGAGGAGAAGGAGAAGGAGGAGGAGGAAGCCATGAAGTTGGGAGGGGGACATGTTATGGAGGATACAGGAAGAGCTGGAGGTGTGAAATTGGGAGTGGATATGATCATATTTAATTGTTTACATTTATAAAATTCTTAAAAATAAAAATCATAATAAAATGGACATTTTAAATTGTCTTCCATTAAAAATAAAAAATAAGAGATATGGACATGTTTTGCTAGATTCCAGTTATACCATCTATGCCATCTGTATTGCTGCGCTATGAACACACAGCTATCCTCCAAGACATAAAGTGTTAAATTACATGCTTTTCAACTCTGTGTGTGTGTGCTTGTGTGTGTGTGAACATGTATGTTTTGGTCTTTTGATTGTTTCACTTTTCATTTTGAGGGGTTTCTTTTGTTTTGTTTTTGTGTTTTTGAAAGATAGAGAGAGTGAGTGTGAGAGAATGAGAGAGAGAGAGAGAGAGAGAGAGAGAGAGAGAGAGAGAGAGAGAGAGAGAGAGAGAGAGAGAACATGAAGTTTGGTGAGTAGGGAAGAAGGGAAGATCTGGGAGGAATTGTGGGAGGAGAAAAACCTGATCAAAATATATTGCAGAAAAACACACACACACACACACACACACACACACACACACACACACACACGCAATACATACATGTTTTTAAAGACTAGGAATAGAAATTTCCTTCCAAATATATAGCATGCAGTTTAATACATGTATATGAGCTACCCAGTCAGACAGCAATTTGCTGGGTCTGTATTTAGCTTCCACAACAGCAACATGGGAAGAGTAAGAGCCAATCCATGACTTAAAGGATGCAAGCCATGAAGTTAACACATAGTAAGCCAGCCCCTCTTTCTCCTATCCATTCCTTTCATCAAATATATTTCATGAAATTTCTTCATGAACTATATGATCATATTTTATCAAATAGTTTCTAATGAAACATTCTTGGAATGGTCAAATATACAAAGATATTTACTTGCAGGGTCTATTTATAAAACCTGGAAAATGTTCTAAATTAATTCAAGGAGTTATAAGGTTAATTGAGAGGGGGGATCCTTCACAAGCAATGAACACAGACATCATCTCTGAACTTAATTCTGGCAGAATAAGGTTGGATGGAATGATGCTTCTAAATATGAATCCCTGTGTTACCCAATGATGCTTTACATGATAACCAGACTATAGCCTGTCTTGTTCTTTAAGACACACTGAATAATTGTCTCTTGGTTTGCAGAGATTGCCAAGGGCAAATAAGAAAAAAAACTCCAATAGCAATAACTACAGAACAATAACTCTTGTCCAGCATCCCTGATAAAGAGGTAGCTTCTTGTGCGAATCTTGCCTTTTGTCCTTCTCAACACAGAGGTGTTCAAGTTTGCAACATATGAGAAATACTTATGTCTATGTACCACCAGAGATTTTGATTGTTGAGGGTGAGACTTGACTATGGGTAATTTAAAATCTATCTGTGTATAATTTTGGGAAACAACAGAGGGTTGGGTATCAGTGCTGGAAGCTTCTTGAGTTCCTGTTGGATGTCTCAGTAAGCTGAGAATGAGCCAACACAGCTCCTCAAAGAGCACCTCAAATTATCTGAGGAGCCTAGAATTAGATTGAGGAATTCCTATGGCATGTTTATTCAAGCCTCCTGTCATATTTGCAAATTGAAGGGTAGACCAGTGAGCAGTACTCCCATATGGAACCCAAGAACCTAATGTAGAACTAACATTTTGTTTGGAATGTCAACAATAGCATACTTGTATTAGATGACTCATTTGTATAACTGTTGTTTGTTTTTTAGTTCTTTTGGGGTTCTGCCACCCAGTTCCCAAATAAATTACTAAAGGAGGCTTATTCTTAATTATGATTGCCCAGCCTTAGCTTGGCTTAGTTTCTTGCCAGCTTTCCTTAACTTTAGGTTAACCTGTCTTTTACCTCGGGGCTTTCTCTATTCTCTTACTTCTGTAAATCTTACTCTTACTCTGTCGTTTGCTGTGTAGCTGGGTGGCTGGGTGCCTGGCCCTGGAGTACTCCTCCTTCTCTCTCATTCCTAGGTCTCCTCTCCTCCCAGATTTCTCCTTCTATATATTCTTTCTACCTGCTAGCCCCTGCTGTGGGATGGTCTGTATGTCAAACATGTTGCTTATTGGTCAATAAATTAAACACTGATTGGCCAGTGGTCAGGCAGGAAGAAGTATAGGTGGGACAAGGAGGAGAGAATTCTGGGAAGTGGAAGGCTGAGGAGAGACTGCCAGCCGCCACCATGAAAAACAGCATGTGAAAATGCCGGTAAGCCACAAGCCATGTGGCAAGGTATAGATTTATAGAAATGGATTAATTTAAGATATAAGAACAGTTAGCAAGAAGCCTGCCACGGCCATACAGTTTGTAAGCAATATAAGTCTCTGTGTTTACTTGGTTGGGTCTGAGCGGCTGTGGGACTGGCGGGTGACAGAGATTTGTCCTGACTGTGGGCCCGGCAGGAAAACTCTAGCTACAAGCCCCACTTATCCTTTCTACTGCTTTGCTATTGGCCATTCAGTTCTTTATTAGACCTTCAGGTGTTTTAGACAGGCACAGTAACACAGCTTCACAGAGCTAAACAAATGCAACATAAACAAAAGTATCACAGCTTAAAATAATATTCTACAACATATAACTATCAATTACCATTGTTATTTTTTAAGATTTGTTTTATTCTTATCTATGTGTGTATGTGTACGTCTGTGTGTATGTATGCAAAGATACGTGTAGGCCCCCAAGGAAGCCAGAAAAGGATATTTGCTCTCCTAGAGCTGGAATTATTAGTCACAATCAGTGACTGTGAGCTGACTGATATTGGTTCTAGGAACCAAACTCAGGTCCTCTATAAGAACAACAAGCACCCTTAACTTTAGAGCCCAGTCACCACTGTTATCAACAATTCTTTTTCTAAAACTTTAGATCCAAATGATAAAAGGAAACTCATGAATTCCATTCATTCTTTCAACTGCAGATGTGAGTTAATTTCTCTGCTTCGGTTTACTTGGAACGTGGATAAAATGTGGGTGCAGTGGGAGAGGCTCATTCTAATTCTTTCTCAGGACCTGACTCATGTCCATAGGATGTATATCTGCAAAGAATTTATCAAAGGGGGGTGGGGAACAAGTCACAGGACTCCACAGTGGGCCAGCTCAGAAGTACTTCCTGGTGATTGGCAGCAGGACAATGAGGCTTTGTTGCTCAGGGTTAGGATGTGGTTTCCCTGTTCTATGGCCTAACACATTCTGCAAAGGCACCCTTTTAACTTGTGGCTTCTTCAGGGAGGTATGTTAGCTGAGCAGATTGTCCTCTGTTGTGGCTTCGGAAGAGCAACTGGGTAGAGTTACTGTGTTTTAAAACAAAACATTTGTTGGTCTAAATACCAGTGTTCTTTCCATAACCACACCCACAGTTTAGAATACTAATTCATTTAATTTCTAATTTAAACTCATGTTATTGCTTTCAGTAAACTATGCCTGGAGACAAGAAAATTACCAAAGCATTCACCATCCTTTCCAAACTTTTCAGTGACAGAGAACGGCTACTGAATTAGGACATGACTTTAGAGAAACCACGAAAGTCTGAACATACTAATTTTTTCATTAAGGTTCCAGAAAGCTCAACTTAAGTTTTTAAACAGTGGCTTTCATATACTATTAAATTCTCTGTAATAAGCAACTTTTGGAATCAGGATGAAAGCTAATTATAGAAATCCTTTGCCATAGTTGTTTCTATTTACATCTTTAAAACCACAGAAGCAAATATCTTCTTGGGCTTCCTAATGTGTCAGCATCTTCCTGATTTTGGAGCTCTTTGAAGCTGCCCTTACATCTTCTACTTGAAAATGTATTGTGATTGAATATTCCTAGCTCAAGGCCAATTTCCCAAGCACTCAAGACACTTGCACTCAGAGTAGATGGGAGATCAAAGCTGTTAAACACACACAGTGCATAGCTGTGATTTCTTTTGCATATGTTTAATGTTTTGTGGTGACTGTTTCATCAGTAACAGCAATGCATGGAGGAAACATATAATAACGAATGTGAAATATTTATAGAATATTCTTTTCAACCACCAGACTTAAGGTATATCTTTGGGGTTAGTGTTCAATGCATGGAAACTATTTTTTTTTCTTAAGAAATCTTTTTTATTCATTTTACATACCAATCAAAGATCCCCCTCATCCCTCCTTCCATCCCTCCAGCCTCCCCCTCCCAATCCACTTCCAATTCTCTCCTACAAGAAGGTAAGGCCTCCCATTGGGAGGTACATTTAGTAGAGTCAGGTCCAAGCTCCTCCCCCTGCCTCAAGGCTGTGGGAGGTGTCCCATTATAGGTAGTGGGCTCCAAAAAGCCTGCTCATGCACCAGGGATGGATTCTGATCCTACTGCCAGGGGGCCTCTTAAGGAGATCAAGGTACACAATTGTCTTGCTATGCAGAGGGCCTAGCCCAGTCCCATGAAGGCTCCACAGCTGTTGATCTAAATTTCAGGAGTTCCCACTAGTTTGGTTTGGTTGTCTCTGTAGGTTTCCCCATCATGATCTTGATGTTCTTGCTCACAGAATCCCTGTTCTCTTTCTTCAACTGGACTCTTAGAGCTCACCCTGGTGTTTGGCTGTGGATTTCTGCATCTGCTTCCATTAGTTAGTGGAGAAAGGCTCTATGATGACAGTCAGGGTATTCACCAATCTGATTACTGAGGTAAGCCAGTTCAGGCACCCTCTCCACTATTGCTAGTAGTCTAAGCTGGGGTCATCCTTGGGGATTCCTGGGAACTTCCCTAGCACCCCGTTTCTCCCTATCCCCATGATGTCTCCCTCTATCATGGTATCTCCTTCATTGCTTTCCCACTCCATCCCTGTTCCAGCCTGATCATCCTGTTCCTTTATGTTCTCATCCCCTATTCCCTATTCTCCATTTCCCACCCCTCATCCCCAGTTTGAAGAAAAGGAACTGTTCAGGCCATAATTCTCAAGAGAGCACAAAACCTAGTTAAGTAGGGTGTTTTGGCTCACGATCAGAAGATGTTGTGGACAGTGTTAGTCTATGGCAACTGATGCAGGTGCCTGAGAGGGCTGACTGATTCTGCAAGCAATTCCCAGCAGCATTCTGTATCATAAGACACACCCTGTTGACCCAGAACTGACCAGTACCCATCTACACCACAGTCTTGGCTGTGTGTTAGAATCACCTAGAGAGCTTTTAACAGTGCTGATGCCAGGTAATTAAATAGGACCAATAAAATGAGAGTCCCCACGGGTGAGGCCTAGCTATCTGCAGCTTTTAAAGGCTCCCAGATGATTCCAGTAGGCAGGGTTGGTTGTAAAAACACCACTCCTTATCTAGACCACAGCCAGGAGGTTCCAATTACCTCAGCATTTCCCTTCTTCAGGTCACCAGAGTGGGGTAAGAGGCTCCTGTGGACTCCTAGAAAAATTTCTGTTTAAAAAAATATCCCCACGTTTTACAAATAGCCAATTAGAAAACAAAATGCATAATGTATAGTCTATTTAAGATTGTTAAGTTCAAGCCGGGCGGTGGTGGCGCACGCCTTTAATCCCAGCACTCGGGAGGCAGGGCCAGGCGGATCTCTGTGAGTTCGAGGCCAGCCTGGGCTACCAAGTGAGTTCCAGGAAAGGCACAAAGCTACACAGAGAAACCCTGTCTCAAAAAAACCAAAAAAAAAAAAAAGATCGTTAAGTTCATGAATTCTCTCTTAAGCAGTTGAAGTATGTTTCTCTGAATTCTCTAAATTGAAACTAGTCATGCTTTAAAGGAGTGGTTCTCAACCTTCCTAATGCTGTGACCCTTAAATACAGTTCCTCATGGTGTGGTGACCCCCAGCCACAAAATTATTTTCGCTGCTACTTCATACCTGTAATTATGCTTCTGTTATGAATTGTAACAAAAATATTTGTTGGAGACAGAGGTATGGTAAAGGGGTCACAACCCAGAGGTAGAGAACCACTCATTTACAGACACTGCATCCAAGGATTGATTCTCAATGCTTTTTGAGGGAAATGTATGTTTACGTATTTTGTGATTAGGAAAACACTATTATAACTATTGAACTATGTTCAGCAAGGAGACTGAGGAGAAGGATCGAGTCACCTCCAAGGTGACTCAAGTGAGAATGTGATGAATTGGAGGTGTATAAACACTAGTAGTGTGAATCCAAAGTTAGTCCCTTGAAGAGTTAGGATAGAAGGGACATTGACATTTGGTACCTATAGTCCTGACTGGTATATATAATATATTATGTATATATATATATATATATATGTATGTATATGTATATATATGTGTGTGTGTGTGTGTGTGTGTGTGAGTGTATACACATATATACATGAGAAAATAATGGAATATTGATAAAAATAAAGAAACAAGTTTTGAAAGGCCACAAATCAGAGGCCTGGTTAAATTGGCCACATCATAGGCATATAATATGACCTTACATTCCCATAGAAACCATGGCAGAAGTAGTTAACACTTTTCACACCGTGGTACCTGACGAGAACTAGAGTGAGGTTTTCCTTTGTCTTACCGCATAGCATTTATGAGCAGTCAAATTGGCCAGAGGTAATTGTTCTAGAAGGTGGAGGCACAGGACTTCCTAGCCAGAGCAAGAGCTGAAGGGAGTTAACATCTTGACATGCCTACCATCAACTATCAGTTAGAAAATTCCCATGGACAGGAATATATTCTGCCATAAGAAAATGATAAGGAAGCTACATAGCGTATTACGGACTGATAAATCCACCTACAAGTTTTTCTGGTTGTTTCAGGGACTGTAACATGACACGGCATCTATATTAATTGGTAAATAGCCGATTCACTCCAATGTCATCACTCACACTGTGGCACCTTCAGATGACATCAAGTTGGAGGAACTTCAAGGTGAAAACCGGCATAGAGGTCTAGGCTGGTGGGCAAGTGCAGGGGAATTACTCTGGAAACTTTTCTCTACCTTCAACAAGTGTTTGCTTTGATTGGTTTGTACCTGAGCTTTGCATGTGTTTTGATGAGAATCGTTCATACATATACGAATATATACACATATATGAATACATATACTACATATATGCACACATACATAAAAGAGTTTCTGGAAGAGCACCTGTAACAAGGGTAATGCTTATTTGACAGGTTTCTGGATTTTCCTCTCATCAATTTCAATTGAATATAGATCATAAATAGAAAAAAAGAAAGATCAATGATAGTTCTAGAAATGATTTTATGACTGTGATTAATTTCAGTCCTTAAATGTTAATATTTCTTTACAGAATTGTCTTTGGATTTCTAAGCAGCACAAAGTTCCTAGCTGCTGGCCAAAACTCTCTATTGACTGGGACTAAAATACTATTGTATATCACCAAAATGCTCCAAATGTTAAGAGCCCTGTCCTTATTGTTCAGACACCACATTTTCATGTAGAACCCAGAGAAAGTGAGAGACCCTCAGTAATAGAACTGAGATGAACTTTTAAAATCAGATTATTTTAATTTGAACACAGTAAAGGCATATGAGGGAAAGTCTCCCTTTAGGTTACAGGTCAAGGTCTCCCAGGAGTACATATCTGGCTTTCCACAGGCTCAAATCAAATGGCTCTTCTGACCCCCGGTGTGGCTGGTGCTGCTGGGAGCCAGGGTCAGGACTGTTGTCACTGGGTCGGAGAATCCAGTTGTCTGCCTGAGAGATGCAATTACATACAGTTCAAGGGAGCTCAAAATGACCTCTGTACACAATCATCTACTCTGCCTAGAACAAGGAAATCCTACTTCCCGAATGCTCCGTCACAACTTCAATATGACCGAATAGACCTTAACTTGATTCATAGCAAAATCCTAGTCGTTCCTGATCTGCTAAATAATTGATGCTGAGGAAAACTTCTTCTTCACTTTACTGTGGCAAACAGCAGTGCCTGAGGCCAAGCACTGAAACTGTCACTGTTTTCTGTCTTTGATTCTCCTCCTCTTCTGAGGCGCTGCTTCTTAGAGAGTGGATGCTGCTCCCCGACTACCTCTCCTGCTCCTTCTTGCTCCCAGTTTCCCCTGATCCTCACTTTTCAGAACATCTTAATTTCCTGAATCTGATTCCTTTGGGGCCACATCTTCAGGAAACCACCAAGCAAAATGCAGATAGAGTTTTAATCAAGAGTGTTGGAACTCCGAAGCTGCCAGAAATGCACCTGGAAATACCATGTAACATCCAAGAAACGAGTTGGTTAAAGATTAAAAGAAGACAGGGGATAAAGTCAGACTTAATAAAAACTAGAGAGGACAACTACATGTAGAATACACAGGAAACTCAAATGGTAAATAGCAAAAACCAAATAACTTGATTGAAAACTGGGCAACAGACCCAAATAGACATTTTTTT